>CAKAOI010003548.1:0-18556 GCA_916701655.1 Sebastiscus albofasciatus
ACGAGCAATTGACCCTCGGTCTTCCTCGTCCTGCCGGTGTCAGGGGCTAATGTTTGCGTAGCTCGCCTGACGCTGCTCACAGCCCTCGCTAGCATATTTAGCTCTTCATCCTCTTATCAGTGAGAGGCTGACTGGACCATGGCTGAGGTTGATGCTTAATAGAAACACAAGAGCACCAAGAGCTGGATATGTGACTAAAGACAACAATTACTTTGGTAGCTCTCATGTATAATGCTTTATAACAATAATCATAACATATTTGAAGCATTATAGTGACTCATAATTCCCATAGTTGTAATAGATTATAATCTTTTTATAATGCATATTTACTCGAAGTGGTCATTGTTTGCTTTAAAGGTAGGGTGGACGACGTTGGAAAGCTAGCATCATTTGAAAGTAGCATCGCCTCAGGAGCTCCATCTAAGTATACTGGAGAACATCGTCAACCCTGCCTTTAAGTGAAGTGAAATAAAAAATAAAATCATTAAATCTATGCAAGAACAACAGACAAAAAGTTGTAGAATGAATAGAGCTGTCAAAGTTGAAGCCATAATATTGTGTTAAAGCAAATTTGTTTCCAAGAACATCACCAATTTTTAAGCTCAGTTTTAAAGTTAAAGTGAAGATACTTCATATGAAACTAGAAAACCAGAGGAACCCATCGGTACCAACCATGTCATACTAGCGTGTCGGGGAGACTAAACTGTCATTTCCATTTTCAAAGGGGTCCCTTGACCTCTGACCTCCAGATCAGTGAATGTAAATGGGTTCTATGGGTACCCACGAGTCTCCCCTTTACAGACATGCCTACTTTATGATAATCACATGCAGTTTGGGGCAAGTCATAGTCAAGTCAGCACACTGACACACTGACAGCTGTTGTTGCCTGTTGGGCTGCAGTTTGACATGTTATGATTGGAGCATATTGTTTTATGCTAAATGTAGTACCTGTGAGGGTTTCTGGACAATATCTGTCATTGATTTGTGTTGTTCATTGATTTACAATAATAAATATATACATACATTTGCATAAAGCAGCATATTTGTCTACTCCCATGTTGATAAGAGTATTAAATACTTGACAAATCTCCCTTTAAGGTACATTTTGAAAAGATAAAAAATGTGCGCTTAATTGCGATTAACTATGGACAATCATGCGATTTATTAATTATTTGAATCGATCAACAGCCCTAATTTTAAGTATATTTATAATGCATTATAGACATGGGCGTCATAAAAAGTGTTCATGACATGTTGGAGGATATCATACTTCAACATAACTGGTTATTATTGAATGTTAGAGGAGCTAAATGTCATCTCAATAATGTGGATCATATACGGTCAAAGGCAAATATGCGCTGCATGAAGACACACATTTGCTCTCTCCTGGTGACAGCCATTCACTAACTCTTCTAAAAACACAGAAAGTAGGGCGACATCAAACACAGCAAACAGTGGAAAGCTCTTTACTCTGTCTCCTAATCTTTTCTGGCTAGAAAATGGCCAAGAATAGGGCTTCAGGGTTGTGTCTGTCAGAATATTGAACACTTTCTAAAGTGCACTCTGATCTCCTGTCACTGTGCGACGGAGAAGAGTCGACAGGGTTGGGAGTTCGTGTGGCGTGTGTTTGTTAAATGAAGCTCCACAAAACAGATAGCAAGCGGCACCGTGAAGCATTATCACATCACGGATACCGCCAAAGCCTGACCATTAATGATAATCAATGATATAAATTGCTTCCTATTTATAGTGGTTCCACTGCATCGGTCTGTAGCGCAGCTTGACTCAAGTCTTTCACGCATTGACATTTCAAGTTGTAAATGAGAAGTCGCAAAGCATCCGTTAGCAAGCGAGCTTAGAAGTGGGTGCACGAACATGTGTTGGTTTAGCGTGCGAGCTTGTCATGCGGAAGACTCGCCGACTTTGAGGCAAGTGGAGCATCTTCTCTTCGTCATCTTCTCACTAGTCTTCCTTCACACTCACCATGAACGCTCGCTGATACGCACTGTACATATGCTCCCTCTCTCTCACTTCCTCTACTCAGACTCTGCAGGGTGACTCAGTTCTCTCCCTCTCTCTCTCTCTCTCTCTCTCTCTCTCTCCTTTGTCACTCTTAGATCTCATCTGATGCCAAGGCTGAAGGAGTCTCGCTCCCATGAGTCATTGCTCAGCCCCAGTAGCGCTGTGGAAGCCCTGGACCTAAGTATGGAGGACGAGGTTGTCATCAAGCCTGTTCACAGCAGCATCCTCGGGCAGGACTTCTGCTTTGAGGTGAGGAGGCACACACACATACGCATAACACAGTGCAGATGCAAATGCTACAGAACATTCCCACTACTGGTCCAGCTTCATTAAATCATCTATGCACAGCCATAGATCTGGTTATTTTCAGGCAGCCAACGACTCTGTAACAAAAAAGTCTTGTTCATTTTCTGCATCAACAATATTTGGTGAGTGACATTTGGAGCACTTCCAAATCATCAGTATAAAAAAATAAGCAACTACATCAGCAAATTCTTGTTCTTTGAGCAAAAGTCAAAATGTTCAAGCTGCACCCAGGATGCGCTTTTGTAAGAAACATTTAAAAAGCATGCTTAAAGCTGCTTACGGTGGGTCAAAAGACTGTGTAATGTGCTCATAGTGATGAACCTATAGAGAATTATCACTGCTGCAACGCTGCAGCTCCCCTCAGCTCCACAGAGCAATTTAGTGTCTTTATGCTCATTGTTTTGGTTCTCTCTCATCCACCTTGTTTCCAGCTGCAGCAGGAAGCTGTTTTAGGAGCTCTGATAAACCCATGGTACGCCATTGGACTTTGGGCTTTGGACTTATTAATCGGGTGGCCAGAAACACAACCTCTAATGAATGCTAATGTTGTGTCTGCTGGATGTGTAAATAGGCAACAGACACAAGACTTGCAACCGGCAGACCGCTGTTGGTGTCCCGTGTGAAACCGACAATGTATTGTTTGTCTTTGTGTTCACAACGTGAAGTTTCATTTTCACTTTACAAATGTAGTCATTTTAAGCCAAACACTGATGTTATTTCCTGAACCTAACGAACACCTCTTCCTAACATACAGTGAGTGAGCCGGCGAATGGAGTGTGAGAAAATTGTCCAGATATGCTACTGACATTGATCAACTATCAGTTACTATTAGCATTGATTTTGACCCATAAAAATGGGTTGGAGGTACGTGACACTTTGCATGAATAGAGCCGAGAACGAGAGGACAAACTGAAACAATCTGATGTTTGATTGTTTGCTCTTTCGCAGCGTGTCCAGTTAGGAAGAGGTGTAAGTGGTCTGGTTGCTGACACCTAAACAAGTCATTTTGGAGGCATTCACATCTTTAACCATGTGTTGACTACGACCGTAGTGAAGTCTCATAGTGTGGCGCGCTGGGCTACCCAGGGTCCTGACAAAGCGTCAGTACAGTATGTGACGAGTTGGGATGAGAACATGTTGGCATGAAATGCCCAGCAAAAGCTAAAGAATGTGCTGTAGAAGCCTGATAAAACACTCAGTTTTAATCAGCTTGCTTTCACATTCTGGGTCAACTGAAGCTACGTCGCTGTTTTTCTGTTTCCAGTTACAACAACAAACCACTTTGAGTTCGCTACAATTGTGATTTACGTCTTTGGCTGGATTTTTTCTCCGTGGCAACGGTCTGGAACTACCAATTATTTTCATTATTTTTTGATAATTATTATTTGCTTGATTAGTCATGGAGTATAAAAAATCAGAAAATAATGAAAAAATGCCCATTACAATCATTAAAAAACAGCTGGGAACAATACATGCGGATCCAGCGGTTCCTCTCTTCACATCTCTATTGCAACTCCAGTTCCTGATTAGCTGCGGATGGCCAATTATAACCAAAAGTTCGGATGCAGATATTAAAAAACACAGAAGCAAGTGACAGTGGTTACATTTCTCTGCTTGTAGAAAATAAATGGAAGCACAGTGATAATTTGTTTCAGTCCCTGGCTGCGTGAAAACTGGTGTATCGTCACGATCACCGGGGGACAAATTGCCTCTAATTACTGTAAGATTCATGTGTGCACAAACATATATGCATACATGCAGCTGTAGATAGGGAGCCTCAGGGTGAGGGAAATTACTGAATACTTTCAATCCTACACTGTCTACCGTAGAGACCAGAAGTCTCCACTGATCTTTATTATCCTGCTCATTCCATCATTCGGTTTCTTTTTTCTCACTCTTTTCTGTCCTCTTTCCCTCCCACTTTGCATTTTTTAATTATCCAGTCATCATCCAGTCTCTCCTCCGTCCATTCACACCATTCAGTCACTCCTCAACTCTGCCAAGTCATCCTCAGTCTCCTCATATCTGTGTGTTGTATTGTTGATATGCTTCTTTCCCGTCAGAGACAAAGTGGTATTTTAGAACTAAGTTTAGCAAGCCATTCGGTTCCACTTATTCTCTTGGCGTTGTTATGCATGGCGTTTGATCATTATTTTCCTTCTCTCTCTCTCTCTCTCTCTCTCTGTGTGGCGGCGGCAGGTCACCACCTCCACAGGAAGCAAATGTTTTTCCTGCCGTTCATCAGCCGAGAGAGACAAATGGATGGAGAATCTGAGGAGAGCAGTGCAACCCAACAAGGTAAACACGCAGTAGGAGGGACGAGGCTGTTTGCAGCAATCAACACTAATAACTTTGTGTCCCAATTCCAAACCGCACTTTGCAAAACTGATTATTATAAAGACGCTGAGCTACGTGGTGTTGACACCGGTGTTGTAACTCGCACAACAAACAATCTGATATGTTCACATCCAGCTGTGCCCTTTATGCACCGTACACCTCAAAGAGCAGAGGACACAGAGGTCACAGCGAGGAGCACCAAAGTGCTTTCCTCCTGAGCATCGACACCATCTGTAATCTTGATAAACACAGCTGTGGCAGAGGGAGATCGGCAAACACGTCACGCCAACAAAATAGTCCTCATCTCATAGCAACTTCAGCGCTCCTTCATCTGTCATTATTTAGTCAATAATCACTCACTAATTACAACTTTGGAAAAAAGTTCCCTTATAACGTTGGAGTCCTCCTTCTCCTCGGTTCTTTTTTGGCAAGGCGGTGTTATTTCTGTCTTTGCTTTGTGTTTTTTAATTATCCGAATGATTTTGAGAGATTAGACGCAGTGCAATGTGTTTTTTGGCAAACATAGGAACTGGAGTCAGATACCAAGATTCTTTGGAACTAGATGAGGAAGTCTCTGGAGTTGAATTAAATAGATTAAACAGATTTTACACTTTAACTGCGAGTACGACTACTCACAGACTAGACCCATGATTAAGGTAACACATCAATGACGTATGTTTCATGCACAAAATATTCAGTGTTTTGCCCTTATTCCGAAAAAGACAATATTCTTTCCTACTAAGCTGTTTACATGCCTAATGAAAATTAATATTCCACTAATATTCCCATTTACATGCAGCCGTGCAAACTCTGATTAACATAACCGGTGGCGAACTCAGCCTCCCTCTTTCATTCCTTCAACCACCTTCTTGAAAAGGTCGGCGTTGTGATATTTCTGCATATCCAAAAACCTGTTGATATCCAAGTCTTTCATCGTGTTTAAAAGTAGGTGTGTTTCTCCTTCTGACCTTCTGACCTTCTGACCTGCTGTTCTTTTGGACTTGCGTCTCTGCAAACTGTTGGCTAGTAAACTGGCAAGAGGCCGTGTGTCGCAAACTGCCATAATAAACCTCAGTTGAGACGCATATTCTGAATGTGCTGTAAACACGTCCAAATACATGAAGAACCAAACCTGCCAAAATCAAAAATAAATTAATAAATAAATAAATGACTTGATAAATAAATAAATATGCCATTAAAAGGACACAAAGTAGACACAAATAATATTAAAAATAAATGATGTAATTAATTAACATAAATTAAATTGATATTTCTGTTTGAATTTGTTTATTTATTTACCTTTTATATTAATTCCCTTATTTAGAATAATAATAATAAATTGGACTTATGTAGCACCTTTCAAAAAACCCAAGGACGCTTTACAAGGAGGTCACTCAAAGTCATATTAATAATAAAATGGAGGAGAAAACTGTGGCTAAGTAATAGAAGAGTGATGGGTAGAAAGAGTTAGCTGAGGTCATAGGATTTGATGAACAGGTGGTGCATGAGGTGTTTTTCAAAAGTGTCCAGGGATGAAGCATTTCTGATTTTTATACAGTATATTCTCTTCTGTTTAATTTCCACTTTTATTTATTAATGTATTTATTTTTATTAATTTATTTATTTATTTTTGCATTTATTATTTCTTTTGCAAATATTTTTATTTATTTTATCTTAATATTTAAATGTATGTATTTATTTATGTGTTTAAGCATTTATTTATTTATTTATGCATGCATGATTTTCCCTTAGCATTTCACACTTTATTTATTTCCTCAAACATATTTATTTCTGTATTCTTTTCTTTACATGTTTCTTTTTCCATTTATTTATGTATTTCTGCCATATTATTCAAATGAGGGGACTGTCAAACAAAAAACCTGAACAATATCAGCATATCCCGCATGTCTTAATCGGAAAATGCTCCATTCGGAATAATGCCTAATTCAGAATATCCAAACGAAACATGCTGTTTACATGACCCTTATCAAATTGGGAATATTGTCATATTCGGAATGACACTGTTATTCCGAATTAGTGCATGTAAACGTCGTCACTGTGAACAAACACTTGTTTATACCGAGACCATTTATCCAGCATACGGAGGACAAGCAAAGGCATCAAGATAAATAAAAGAAATCTTACAAGTCATTCATTTTGTTTACTGAAAACATATTTAAAGAAGTTCAAATGTTAATCTGTAATGATCTCCAATGACAGAGTACATGTTGGTCAACAGAGGATCAAAACTCACAGGTATTATGCAGAACACAAGCAAGACTCAACCTGTGAGACTCTGTGGTTTACAGGCCAGTATTTGTTACCATGACCTCGCCCTAAAGCCTCTTTCTGGGAGGAAGAGGAGGGAGGTGCTCATGTATTAAAAATATGGAATAACAGCGGAAGTGAAATAATATTCAGTGATTTTCAATACCTATCTGCCACAGATGTAAATGAAATTAGGTTCAATTCAGCTGGTGTATAAGAGGATAATTATGGGTAATTATGATAATAGGCCATTTACAGAGGCATCATCTTCACAGGCTGCTGTTTGATTGTAAATACATTTCCGTGTGACATAACACAAAGTTTAATTTCTAATTGACGGTATAGAGCACCTTGATTTACAGTAGGGAGTCATTTTGCTGTCAGCCGAGGCAAATTTGGAAAATTGATAACACTACTGACAAAGCGTTATTTAACACTGATCACCTGACACCGAGACTGAATGATACTGAGCAGAGGAACAATAAGGCATCGCACTGCAGAACAAATGTGAAGCTCTAGTTCTACATGCAGTACAGGAGTCAGTAGTACAGTCAGGCCCTTGATGATCCTCTTGACCCATACAGTACATCTCCTGTTGTTTGACAGATTAGACCATCCATCTTCCACTGCCTCCACTTTTTGCTCCCACTTGATGCAGATACACTAGAATGAACCACAGACACCATTAAAGAGAACATTACATGTTTTTCAGAGTTCAGAAACACCTGATATTGGGATGAAATTTCATTACACAGAAGAATGTTTTTTGTCATATGTGGTAACGTATGAAAAACATCCAGATACCGTTGAGCTTCCTTCATCATAGCTACCAGTGTTTCAAACATCCTGTGCTGTCTTTCTGATTACGAGAGGCTCTGGTATTTCTCTCTAATAATGTATTTATTAGCTCCTCTTTTCCTCTCTTCATCTTCAGAGGTAGTTTTCAAGGCAATCTGAATAATGGGCCAAAAATATGCCCCGCTCTTGGCAAAATCAATTGATGACATAAGAATGGGTTAGCAGCACTCTGTGAAATAATGTAGGAGTGAGATTTAAAAGACTGCAAACGCAGGAGAGAAAGGATTTTAAATTGCTACCATGAAATGATTGAAGGACTCTCTGATATGTTTTTGTCATTTAAAAATGGAGAAACTTCAAAATCTGAGTTTTAGGCCGATTCTCGTTTGAATCTCATCAGTTTGTTTCTGCAGATTTATTTATGTTGATTTACTAGTTTAGTTTTCACTAGCGCTGTCAAAGGTAACGCAAATTTGTTTTAACGCCACTAATTATTTAACGCAACTGTTTTTTTAGGTTGTAGCAGGCTCAGTTTTAAAGCCAGGTATCATACTGGTATCATATGAAAATAGAAACCAAAGGAATCCATCGGTACCAACTATGTCATACTAGCTTGTCGGGACTGAGGCTAAATAACGCTCCAAATTTCCGCTAAATGTTGATGAGGAAAGACTGGCATGGCCATTTTCAAAGGGACCTCTGACCTCAAGATATGTGAATGAAAATGGGTTCTATGGGTACTCACGAGTCTCCCCTTTACAGACATGTCCACTTTATGATAATCACATGCAGTTTGGGGCAAGTCATAGTCAAGTCAGCACACTGACACACTGACAGCTGTTGTTGCCTGTTGGGCTGCAGTTTATACATTTGCATAGAGCATCATATTTGTCCACTCCCATGTTGATAAGAGTATTAAATACTTGATAAATCTCCCTTTAAGGTACATTTTGAACAGATAAAAAAAATGTGTGATTGATTTGTGATCAATCACGACTAACTATGGACAATCATGTGATTAATCGCAAAAAATATTTTGAGCGATTGATATTTTTTTCTTCTAAAGTTTCCATTGGTGATGTTGTTGTTGTAAAAGGCCTTCCTAAACCACATTCTCTCATCTTCTCCAGGACAACAGTCGCCGGGTAGAGAACCTGCTGAGGCTGTGGATCATCGAGGCCAAGGACCTGCCGGCCAAAAAGAAATACTTCTGCGAGCTTTGTCTCGATGACTCGCTCTACGCCCGCACCACCTGTAAACTCAAGACCGACAACGTGTTTTGGGGAGAGCACTTTGAGTTCAACAACCTGCCCTCTGTCAAGAGCATCACAGCCCACCTCTACAAAGACACAGACAAGAAGAAAAAGAAAGATAAAAACAATTACATTGGACTCGTCAATATCCCCGTGGCAGCGGTTACCGGACGGCAGTTCATGGAGAAGTGGTATCCAGTCAGCACGCCCAACCCCCCGAAGGGCAAGACATCCGGGCCTATGATTAGGATCAAGGCACGCTATCAGAGTATGAACATCCTTCCCATGGAGATGTACAAGGAGTTTGCAGAGTACACCACCAACAACTACATGCTGCTGTGCTCGGTGCTTGAACCCGGGATTAGCGTCAAGAACAAGGAGGAGATGGCGTGCGCACTGGTCCACATTCTACAGAGCACCGGCAAGGCCAAGGTTAGTACCAACAACATGATTTATTTCCATTTTCCCCACATTCGTACTCTCCATGGAGACATAATGGATAACAATACCAGAATATCAGACCATTATCTTGCCATGAGGTGCTGACAAGACATGAGGTTAACGATTCCTCCGCTGCCTGCTCTTCCTCTGAACTATTGACCCCCCACAGCTGTAATACAGAGCAGACAAAGACCAGACAGAGAGGTGATTTCCTCTCGCTGCACCAGCCTTGTATTACATTTTTAACTCGAGCTAATCCCTTACATGTATCCCCCGCAGTGCTTCACGGCATACCGATGCAGGACAGAAGCACAATATATCCACCGCTGTCTGTAGCACTGCAAGCACGGGGAGATTAGTCTACCACAGTAGGAGCTAAGTCTCCCATGACAGCAGGCCGTCGGACTCAGATAATCTCCCATCCATCCGAAATGGCTGTATTTCACTTCACTTTGACGGCACCGTGTTTGTCTTCTCAGAGCAGGGGAACAAACGTTTTGCGTTAACGCATTTTGACTCTGCGTAACATCCGCGTAAGAGAGGGAAAGCTATCTTATTGGCTGCTGATGAAAAGAGGATGTAAAGAAGCTAAGAATTGATAAGTCGATTAATAGGAATTAATCATAAGCAAGCATTTAGATGACAGGTTAATCGTTGATTTTTCAAGCATAAATGACAAAATGTTCCAGGTTCCATCCACTTAAATGTAAAGATTTGCTGCATTTCTCTGTTTTATATCATTGTAAATTGAATATCTTTGGGTTTTGGTCTGTTGCCTAGGGCTGGGCAATATATCAATATTATATCAATATCATGATACAATGCTAGATATGGTCTTAGATTCTGGATATTATAAGATGGCATCAGTGTTGTCTTTTTCTGGTTGTAAAGGCTGCATTACAGTAAAGTGATGCCGTTTTCTGAACTTACCAGACTGTTCTAGCTGTTCTATTATTTTCCTTTATCCACGCAGTCATTGTATCCACATCACGGAGGATTATTTATCTAAAATCTCATTGTGTAAATATTTTGTGAAAGCATCAATAGTCTACCCTCCAATATAGTATATTGATATTTGGTAAAGAAATATGGTGATATTTGATTTTCTCCATATCGCCCAGCCGTAGTTGCCAGGACAAAGCAAGACATTTAAAAGAGGAATTATTCTGCTCATTTTCAGGTGCATACTTGTATTTTAGGTTA
Organism: Sebastiscus albofasciatus; assembly: GCA_916701655.1. Lineage (NCBI taxonomy): Eukaryota > Metazoa > Chordata > Actinopteri > Perciformes > Sebastidae > Sebastiscus > Sebastiscus albofasciatus. The sequence goes on from CAKAOI010003548.1 coordinate 10,629, forward strand.
CTACTGGAAGACGTTTACATGAGCTCAAAGAATGCTTTTTTTTTCTTATACCAGCTGTACTGCAGCACCTCTTATCACCCTCTGTCTGAAACGCTCTGTTTGAGCTCCTCCCCCCTTCCAAAAAGCTCAGTCTGCTCTGATTGGTCAATTGTCCCACTTTGTTGTCAATCGAACTAAACTCTTCGGACTCTGCTCAAGCTCCGCTCTAACTAGCTTTGTTTGAGGGCGTGTCAAACTAGCCGCCAGGCAGGTATTATGCAAATGTGTTACTTGGTGACATCATCACGTTACGGAAGAAAAGGCGGGACTTCAATCAAGGCGTTTCAGACAATTGAGGAGCAGTGTTTCTGTAGAGGAGAGTAACTCCCTTTGGCCTGGACTTTTGGCTTTGTAACTCTGCAGACCTTTAACATGCATAAATAACAATAGAACACACTAAAGTAAAGGGAAAAACACAAACACATAATGGGTCCTCTTTAAAAGATGTCAAATTGTGTCCTGGGAAGACATTTTTGTAGACCAAACAAATGACTTATTAATTGTGAAAACTATCTGCCCATTAATCAATAATGAAAGAAGTCTTATAATACTGATGAATCTAACTCAGTTCCAAAGCATTTCTGATGAACAGACGATATATTTTGTCAGGTAATAGGCCTCTTGTTGTCCTTGTAATGTCTGAAATAAGTGTCTGCTTTTAGTGAAATATTGCTTCAGGCTGCTTTCTTCACCGCAGCATCGACGTCTTCGTCTTCACTGCTTCATGAGATGCCCGCGACAGCTTGTGCCTCAATTTAGTTTTCCTGACAGTATCTCATCAGCAGAGCTTTGAAACTTTCTTTGACTTTATCACATCTCAGCGGAGTGATGAATGATCAGTGCTTAAGAAGTGATGTCTATCCACACTGTACCGCCAGTCTGCCAGTTTAGGACCGGGGCTGATAGCTGCTGATTGATGGGGGAGAAGGCCTCTACTGGTCCCCGGAGAGACAGCCACGTCCTTAATTACCTTCAATTAATTAATCCCCACCTTCCGAGCAAAGCACTAAAACTTTTACTTCTCTCTCACCTTCCTTCCTGGCTTTGTTTCTGCTAGCTAGTGGATGAGACCAGAGACGATATTTCAAGGTTGCTCTTCATGAGAGAGACCCTCATATACATATAGCCTCACTACATCTGCGTTCAAGAAAAACACAGATTTAATTGTATCTCTGTGGGGCTGTAAATACAGAAATAAAGCTGCCGTTGCCTTTTGACGAATAGGCAAACAGAAGCTTTTGGACTGACGTTAACAGGAAGAATTAATGAAAGCTGCTTTCAAAATGTCAAGAGTCAGTGCTGATAGCTACTGCAGCTTCCTCTCTGAAAACACTTTCATCATTCAAGACATGGTGAACAGGACATATTTAGGCAGTACACATACACTTGAGTACATGTTCTTCCTTTAGCCTTGATGGATAAAGCAGTCATGTCATGCCAAACGCAGCACGCAGCGATACCAAGACACCACTTATTTCAAAATAGTCCTAATTAGGATATCCTCTGCTGCTGCACAGATGCTTTATATACACACATCTTGGCCTATGTTGCATGGTTTGTTCATTTGCAATACAATGATGAAGTTCTTTTTTCATGTACCGCCAACTTGGGTGCGGTCTTTGCTCACATTGCTGGGTTATATTTAGGAATCAAGCACATTTACTTGAGCAAAGATAAACTCTGTAAAATCCTGTTAGCTTGGCTTTATTGTTTTCCTGCAAATGTAGAATAATTCTCCAGCCTTCGGTTATTTATCCCCCTTCCTTAGTGCTGTGTAGTCTTCCAACTATTCAGTCTCAAGTCAAATCCATGAGTCAGTATCTAATTCTGTCAGCACCACAGTGGATTTCTGGAGTTCAGACAGAGACTTTGCATCGCTGTTGCATTAGACAGTCACAACAGAGCCTGAGCACTCTCTCTTCCACCCAGCGAGGGGTGAACGGGAGGTGAACGTTCCTCTTTCAGAGATGCAGCAGTGACTTTGTAGTTCTGAAGTTCTGCTGATGCGCATCGTGTTTAATCGGCAGTGTACAGGTGTGAAACGGCCCCTAATTGCAGCGGGCTATTGTTAAGAGATGCAGATTGCAGGTGGTAGCAGACATTAGTATGCAACACCTTCTAGACTTCTGTTTCTTCCCGTGTCATTTTATCACCCATCACCGAATAATTACACCCCGAATATTCTGCTCCGTTGCACCCTCGCTCCTTCTCCCTTGTCCTCTCACTACTTTCCGTCTTTGTCTTGCTTCATCTCTCTTTCACGCTTCATTGCGTCTCGAGGCCAAAGCTCTCTGGAGAGATGTCATTACGGACGCTGTATTGATGTCTGGCGAGCACGGCGGGCACGCCCTGCGTCGTGGCACAGATGCTAACTTTACACACACACACCTACGTATAAATCACAAGACATTAGCAGGTGGTTGTAGGTCAGCTATTCAATTTTATGCATGAGCAAGTAGGCCTGCAGTTGTATTAAGATATATGTGGCTTTACATAGCACAGGATTGGGTCAGATGTGTGCTCTATGGCTGTGTGTTGGAGTAAAAACAATACCTTCTCTGTCAACTGATGATATTTGATTTTGAAGCCCTAGATCCAGCCGAAATCAAAATGAGAAATCCAATCATAACTTTTCTGCTGATATCCTGTGCTGTAAGGTCACGACACCGGTCCGTCTCGTCCCCTCTGGGACACGCTGTTATGTCCGCCGCACACCCAAACAGCTCTATTAGAAGCTCCGCAGCAACAATAACAAAACCCTCCGCTGTGATGGAATTGCCTGGAGAAGTTCACCTTTCTTTCATCTGAAGATATCCACTCCTGGCATGAATCCCCCGCGTTATTGATCGAGTCTTCTCGACGCCTCGCCCCCTTCGGGAAGATTATGTTCTAATTTTGTTGCAGCTCCTCTCAGCCGTGCCGACTGTTGGAAGTGACGATAAGGAGGATTTATCCTTATGATAACTGGCCAGAGGAGGGTGGTGTTCTGGTTATTATGCCATTGCGTTTTTATGTTACTGCTCCTCAAGGTAAACTAACAGCCCTGCTTAAGAGGGCGAAATATGGGAGTCTCTCCTCTCTACATCCTCTGTGCTAAATTGTCTCAGCAGCGCTCCAGTCGCGTTCAGCACCAGCATCTTAGTAATGCATTCAGCGCTGTCATCAGTGGGCAGTGATGCTCATCACCACAGCTGCGGCGCGCAGGCACAGTTTGTCGTACGTACATAATATGATGTGACAAATGATTTACTAACATGACATGAAGGGCTCTGGTACTTCTGTATTCCTCTGGGCTTTTTTTTACGTGGCTTTGAGTGAATCAGTTGTCCCCTGAGAGGGCCAGCGAGCTTTCATAACTTGCTAGCCGCTTGTAATACACATTAACAGGGAAGTTGTCTTGTTGTTGTATTATTTCTGATTTTGACAATAACCTGTAAATATTTTGATGTAGTTACTTCTCCAATATGTGCTGCCATTTCTCTTTTTTTCCTCCATATGGTGTGTCTGGATCACCAGATTCTTTAATAGCTTTAATCTTATGGTTTACCACAGAAGAAGTGAACCCTTTTGTGAAGATGGATGTTGGAGGCAACAGAACAGTATGTTGAGTGTGTTTGAGTGAGAGAAAGAGGGCACATTGAGAACAGGAGATGTTAGCTAGTCATGAAGACATGTCTACTGTATCAGCTCTAATCAGATCAGGAAATAAACACAAAGCACATCAATGCACATGCTCCTGAGGAATTTGCACTACAAAAGCAGTGCATCATATCTTCAGACTGTTTAGTGATTCCAGCACGATGTTTTTATTGGCCGCCCCTTGACAGCGTGGAGGGATGAAGGACAGGTGAAACAGAGAAAGGTGAAGGCACCGACAAGGAGGAGAGAAAAGAAGGTAAAGAGGGAGAAGGAGCGTTGCAGCAACACAGTTTATGGCCGTGGAGCCAAACAGCAGCAGACTCAACACATTGATCTGGAAGCCTCTCGATGTCTCTGTTGGCACTAAGATTACATAGAGTCTGTCTCTCTCGTCTCCCTTCCCGTCTCTCCTCTCACTTTCAGTCTTTTCATTTCCATAAGATTCATTTACCTTCATATACAGTAGCTTTAAATGCCTAGCATACATGTGCACAGCAAGGCAAACAAATAAAGTGTTGAAACAGGAAAAAAAGAAATATTCTTAGATTGATTATAGAATAGAATAATAAATCAATACAGTCTTCACATGAGTAAAATGCAATTTGTGAATAGGAGCTGGTGATCATGATACAAAACAACAAGTTCCCTCCATTGTTCCAAATCTCTGGCAACAGACTGAGCCTCGCCTCAGGTTAAGTTCGTCTTGGTTAGCTTTCCCATCACAGTTTTGTACCTGCTCGCTTTTGATTGTCCACGTTCCTTGTTGCCTGGAGGAGTCCATCTCAGCAAACCCCTTTGGAATGAGATCTGTCTCTATTCGTGCCACATGACATGTGCAGCACTTTGCTGGTATTTGGTAATAAACTAAAACTAATAACATTCCCACCAGTCTTTGTGCTAATGTTTGCATGCTAAAACGCTAAACTAAGGTGGTGAACATGGTCGATGTTACACCTGCTAAACATGCAGCATCGTCTTCGTCATGTAAGCATACTGACGTTAGCATTTAGCTCAAAGCATCGCTGGGTCTCATACAGCATCACAGAACTCTTGTTCATATCTTTGAAACATAATTATCAGTTTAGGTGAGATAATGTCACTTTTATCTTACCGTATATTGCCTTGTTTCACAGTGTTGATGAGTGAAGAAACAAAAAAATAAACTGCAGTAAAAAGAAATGGAAATGTCACTACCAACTGTCAAATAAGAACACACTTTTATCTGTATTTGTATTTCTGTGTATGTACAATAAGAGCAACAAACAACAGAGTCAAATTCCTGGTATGTCTACCCATACCTGGTCAATAAAGCTGATTATGATTCTATGACTCAATATGAGACTACATTTCATGATACAGGAATACTGTTCAGTTACTCACCGCGAGTTACCTTGAATTCTTGAATAAAACTTTTTGTTTTTCTCGCATGCTTCCACGGTGCACAGAGAATCCAAAAACAGAGAAAAGTCTTGATGAGTTGAAGTAAATGGAGGCCAGGTTTAACAACTATCAAAAATCAGTTTCAAAAAATCAGTTTACAAACTCTCACACAAGTCGTGCAGTATAATCCAAGTCTCGTTTATCCAGTTGTACGCCCACTACTTCTCAAACACATGCATTTATGCCAAAATCGATTTCAAACACTCTCTCACAACCTTTTGTTATAGTTTTGCTGTTGTTAAAGAGGACCTCTTCTGCCCTTTCCTTTAGTGTGTTATATAGTTTTTTGTGCATGTAAAAGGTCTGCAGCGTTACAAAGTCCACACCAAAGGGAGTTCCTCTCCCCCACAGAAACACTGCTCCTCAACTGTCTGAAACACAGACAACCTTTTCTTCTGTAACGTGGTGATGTCACCAAGTAACACATTTGTATAATACCTGCCTAGTGGCCAGTTTGACACGCCCTTAAACAAAGCTAGTTAGAGCGAAGCTGGAGCGGAGTCCAAAGAGTTTGGTTCAGTTGACCAATCCCAACAGACTGGCCATCATTTACTTCAGCTCATCAAGGATCTACTCCGTTGTCAGCTTCTTCGTTCGTCGTGGAGGCATGCGAGATAAACTCTTCAAGAATTCACAGTAACACACAGTAATTGATATACAAATGATAATTCTAAGGGTGAAGTATTCCTTTAAAGTGGACAAAATTTCTACGTAATAATCAAATATGCATTATAGGGCTTCATAAACTGCACTTAATAAAAGACAGATAGCCACACAGAACACAGGGAATATGCACACAGTAAGTCAGCAAACATGATATGCTGATGACACTGGCTGTAAGACCCCCTCCAGTCAAACCTATCTTCATAATGATCATGTGCACTAGCAGCTAAATCAGGAGAGCTGCAGCCTTTCCTGTTGTTGTGTTGAATGACAAGCCTCCGCGCCCTACGGGGGGAGCCGCTTTCATTTCCATTCGGCCTCCAGTCCTCTCAGTCAACCCAATGTGACCCTCACAGGAAGAGCTGCAGGCTATAACTCTGTAATACTAGCCACCAGTCTCCAGGGAGGGAAACCAGGGGAGGCAGAAAGAGATGGAAAGATGAGGAGAGCGAAGGATGGAGAGGCTGGAGTGGTTCCTGTTTACTCCCCCCTGAGTCTTTCCTCAGCCCTTGCCCCAGGCTGAAACACAGGGCTCATCGATCAGTCAAATTGCTAATGTTATAGGGTTTCTATTATCCCCCTCACATTCAATTCTTTTTTCCTACATATCTGTTACAATACTCCAATTATTGAACCCAAACTTTGCCATTTGAAGTGATCTAAAAAGATCTATTTGCTGCCTTGTGGTAAATATACACACTTACCTCAACACTCAAAGCATCAACAGGTCATTTCCATTGTGTTTGTTTTCTAATGAATCCCATTAGTTTCACAATCCATGACTTCTCCAATAAGGAGAAGATAAAACAAAACAATCTATCAAAGTATATTGAGCATTTATGCCAAAAAGAAATCTTTATTCATGCTCTGTTGGACATCGTTGGAATATGATATACACACACAAAACATTTTCTTTCATTAAGATACTAGTTCAACAGTAGGACGCCCTGAAAAGAAAGTAAAGGCTGGTATGAATGTATTTAAAGTAGGGCTGTCTGTCAATCGATTACAATATTTAATCATGATTAATCGCACATTTTGTATCTGTTCATTATGTACCTTAAAGGGAGATTTGTCAAGTATATAATACTCTTAACGTGGGAGTGGGCAAATATGCTGTTATATGCAAATGTATGTATATATTTATTATCAATTAACAACACAAAACAATGACAGATATTGTCCAGAAACCCTCACAGGTACTACATTTAGCATAAAACAATATGCTCCAATCAGAACATGGCAAACTGCAGCCCAACAGGCAACAACAGCTGTCAGTGTGTCAGTGTGCTGACTTGACTATGACTTGCCCCAGACTGCATGTGATTATCATAAAGTGGGCATGTCTGTAAAGGGGAGACTCGTGGGTACCCAGAGAACCCATTTACATTCACTGATCTGGAGGTCAGAGGTCAAGGGACCCCTTTGAAAATGGAAATGACAGTTTAGCCTCCCCGACACGCTAGTATGACATGGTTGGTACCGATGGGTTCCTCTGGTTTTCTAGTTTCATATGAAGTATCTTCACTTTAACTTTAAAACTGAGCTTAAAAATTGGTGATGTTCTTGGAAACAAATTTGCTTTAACACAATATTATGGCTTCAACTTTGACAGCTCTATTCATTCTACAACTTTTTGTCTGTTGTTCTTGCATAGATTTAATGATTTTATTTTTTATTTCACTTCACTTAAAGGCAGGGTTGACGATGTTCTCCAGTATACTTAGATGGAGCTCCTGAGGCGATGCTACTTTCAAATGATGCTAGCTTTCCAACGTCGTCCACCCTACCTTTAAAGCAAACAATGACCACTTCGAGTAAATATGCATTATAAAAAGATTATAATCTATTACAACTATGGGAATTATGAGTCACTATAATGCTTCAAATATGTTATGATTATTGTTATAAAGCATTATACATGAGAGCTACCAAAGTAATTGTTGTCTTTAGTCACATATCCAGCTCTTGGTGCTCTTGTGTTTCTATTAAGCATCAACCTCAGCCATGGTCCAGTCAGCCTCTCACTGATAAGAGGATGAAGAGCTAAATATGCTAGCGAGGGCTGTGAGCAGCGTCAGGCGAGCTACGCAAACATTAGCCCCTGACACCGGCAGGACGAGGAAGACCGAGGGTCAATTGCTCGT
>CAKAOI010003549.1:0-43984 GCA_916701655.1 Sebastiscus albofasciatus
GGAGAGTCTTAAGAGACTTATTGGAGCAGCCTGATAATAAGGAGTTGCAGTAATCTAGTCTAGAAGTAACAAATGCATGGACACATTTTTCTGCATCAGGATGTGCCTGATCTTCATAGTGTTACGTAGATGAAAGAAGGCAGTCCTCGAGGTTTGTTTTATGTGAGAGTTAAAGGACATATCTTGATCAAAGACTCCCAGATTCCTTACGGTGATGCTGGAGGCCAGGGCAATGCCATCTAGAGTAACTATATCATTAATAATCGCACATTGCTGCACAAATATGCTGCTTTAATCTATAAACCAAAATGCTCTGCCATAACTTATCGCGTTAACTTCGACAGCCTTAGTAGCAATGCAAAGGCAGGGAGGAAGAAGAAGACTGCTAGCTAGTGAACATAGATTTTCACAAAGCAGGATTTTGGAAATGCGTTCAGGCCACCACGATACTCACAATGCATTGCAGTGAGTAACACTGAATGTAAACATAGCTCGTTTGTTTACAAGGAAACCACCTTTACCAGCTAGAGAGCCAGATATTTCCCTCAGGTTTTGGTGAAGACCAAATATGTGGTTAATTCGGAATGTTCACGATTATGTCCATAATATTGCTCCTAATTATCACCCATCACGTCCCATAAGTCAGACAGCTGTAATGATTATAAACCACAGGGAGACAGTAATCCAGAGAGAAAGAGAGCGATTAAACAAACACAGTTGATCAGAGCTGAAATGGCACACCATGCCTCTGCTGTAGATGGTAACAGCCGACTGCTGAAGGTGCACAACACAGGACTTAAAAGCCAACACTTTCTTTTAAAATCCTATGGCACTTACAGTTTAGCAATGCTTTGTTCTAAAATTACTCCAGTTCCAAAGCTGTATAGTTGCTATGAAGAGCAAACTACATTTTTTAAATAGCTGTTGGCATTTTTATCTGTAATACACACAAAAACAGAGAAAAGAAGAAAAATTGGTAAGGATCATTAAAAGCATTAATCTGCTCTATTTCTGTATTCTTATTTTCATGCTTATGTCAAGGTGCACGACAACACAACTGGCGCTTGAACTTATTTAGGTCCTCAAGTTGTTATAGTCGACAAGCAGGCACTCCCACGGAGAGATGAACCAACCAGCAGCTCTCTCTGTCTGTCATCGGTTCATATGAGTTCCCGTGAGAAGCTGCCCTGCCAAGTTCTGTTTAAGAGACGACAACACAGTCTGCCTGTTGGACATGAGCACGTCCCTGCCTCTTTATTAATGCAGCCTTTCAAAATTTTAGCAATGCAGATGCCATTGTGAGGAATTGTAAATACTCTGAAGCCTGTCTGTGTCTCGTCGAGGTGAAATTGCTCTCCAACAGACTGTTGTAACTTATGTAGTGGCTTTCATTCCTCCATCCTCAAATATTTAAACCACAGTGAGAACAGAATGTATTTAAAGTACTGTTTCTTTTAACCTGTATTCATTTATTCACTGCCTGCACAGTCAAAGTGGCTATTACTGTTGCTAATGCTAACCAGACATGTGATGAGGATGTTAGAGGGGCAGGGGGCCAAATTCATAAAAAAGGTAATTTGTGCAAATAATAAAATACATATATGCCTGGAATGACTACTTTTGGGACACTCTTAAAGGTATATTTAAATGTATGTATTTAAAACAAACCCACGACCAAGAGTGTAGGTTTCATTCTAACATTTGTGGTACACATGAAGCGGCAACACATTCTCACTCCCAACTCGTCACACAACGCCGCTTGGTCAGTGCCCCTTACCATTGGAGACCAACGTACCAGGTACCTCTCTTGCGTACCTCCCTCTTTTGGATAGCCTAGGGACGGCGTATCAAGGTACGCTTGTTACATGCATCGTGTCCTTTCAAAATAAACTTCTGTTTTTACAGGAAGTTAGATTTAAGCAACACAACCACTTAGTTAGGGTTAGGAAATGGACGTGGTTGACGTTAACTTCACTGACTCAACTTACGTGACTAACGACTCACGGGACTGACGATACCAATGAATCACGTACCTCAAGAGGTACATAAGTCAACGTTACTTTTAGTTTCACACAGGAAACAAACAACGGCCTTCTGGTTGAAATTCTTGCGTTTGATTGACCCATCCACTGCCCCTCCTTCCTGCCCTTAGTGGATGCTCTTAATACTACGTCACTTGCTCCAACAGTCAAATAACGCCGGGGGTGGGTTTACATTGGAGTTGAAAGCCTGGTTCGTCACAAACTCGCTAAAGGGTACCTCTGTGCATTGGTTTCCCAACCAATCCAATTGCCCAATCTGCGGTGTCTGATGAGTTGGGAGTGAGACCGGTTTGGGCGGAGGTTCCTAGTTTGACACATAGGGCTAAAAAAGTGGCACCAAGGTGTCCACAACAAGCATCCACATGTGACAAGTTGGGAATGAGAACAGGTTGACATTAAATATGTTCTGGCAACATTGAAGATGTTGTGACCACTGGTGCAAATGAACTACTCGGAATGTCTTAGAATCTCTTGTGACTTTAGCAACACAGCAAGAGGAGTTTAGGAGAACGGTCTGGCCAGTGGTAGTCTTGATGGAGTAAAGGCCTTGTTGAAGTGGAAAATGGCAAGGTTCACATGAGGCAGGCCACAAGAATTCAAATAGCAGATCAGAACAATAGTGTGTAGTGATAAATTACTTTTTAATGTGCAGTATAGGTCATTTCCTTTCAGCACCACAGACAGCTCTGGAGGCAGCAAATCCCAAAGCTGCTAATGTGACATTTTTTTCTTTTTCTTTACACTGAATTGCAAGCAGGTCTTTCTTCATTTTTAAACAACAACAGGTTTTTGCACGAGTAATGTATAATAAAGCAAGGTGACATATGATTACAAATCTTTTAGTCTGTTTCATTATTTACTCTTCCCCTGTGTTTGGCAAAACTGATGATTGCATGGAAATATTAAACCAAAATGACAAATGATCCCATTGGTGACTTCTTTTAAAAAAGCACCAGATGACTCACGTCTGAAATAAGGTTCATGCCTTCTCTCTCTCCGCTGCCTGCCGTAAACAACTCTATTTCCTGTCTGAGAGTGTTAGTGTATTTCTGATTCAGTTGATATGCCTTGGGCACTAATTATTCTGGAAATAAGGAGCTTATGCATAACACTCTTTTTAGCATGTGGCACCTTATTGCTCAAAGGTAATAGTTTATTTCTGAGAAATGTGAGCCTATTCCTTAAAGGAATACTTCACCCACAAAATGACAATTTGTATATTAATTACTCACCCCGTGTTACCTTGACTTCTTGAAGAAAACTTTGTTTTTCTCGCATTCCTCCACGGTGAACGAAGAATAAAAAAACTGAGAAAAGTATGGATGACTTGATGTAAATGAGGGCTGCGTTTAACTACAGCAAAACATCCATTTTCAAACTCGTGCAGTATAACAACCACTCATTGAGGACATGAGTGGTTTGTTGGGCTCAACTCAAATCCTCCTTATTTTAACACTCTCTTTATCATTACTTGGTGTCTTGACCTACACCTCTGAGCAAGCTTTCAACACTGCCCAGGGTGACTCTAAACATATATGATTTATATTAAAGAGAAATACAAATGCAGAGAGATAGAATTTAACATGATGTCAAAGTTCAACTTCCAGCAGATGATTAAAGGACCTACAAGAATCACCAGAAACACTAGAACCTTAATTGATATGGTGTTACTGTTTACCAATAAACCAGATCAGATAACAAAAACGTACAACCTACTAACTGGTTTGTCTGATCATAATATGACTCTTACCGTCAAGAAATGGACAAAAAACGTCTGCGGTATTTTTGTAGCAGCAATCCCAATCGAGTAACGATGGTCATTCCTAAATCCAAAATTGTGCAATTTGAACGGGACCTTAGAAATATTAACTGGGATCAGCCCATAGAAATGGATGACTTGGATATGTGTTGTAACTCCATGACTACTGTTCTAGTGGAATTAATAGCAAAATATTTCAAAAACATGAAATGCAAACTGTGATGGTCACAGCCACACAGGGTAATATCATTCCGGTTCACACTCTCTCATCTCATTAGTTTACTGCCTACACAGGTTCATTTAATTTGCAGCCAACTACACCTGAACAATTAACATCACATAGTTGTTTTCATTTGTTTATTTGTCCATCCATCCATTTTCAACCGCTTATCCGGGTTCGGGTCGTGGGGGCAACAGCTCCAGCTGTTTATTTGTGTTTAACCTTATATAGTTTAGATTCACACATTAACACTGTGAGGTTACACATATTATTTGTTATATTAATCATTTGTTTCTTTATTTGAGTTGGAGCCAGCTCGTTGGGCCAAACCAAGTGCTGCCATGTCATGGGGGGGATTTGGGTTTAGTTAGTTCTGCTTAGTATTTAATTATAGTTAGTGTCCATCTCTGTTACCCCTTTGTGTGCTATTTGGTTTGGCTAAGCTCTATATATATCTGCCCTCATGTGTCATTGTTTAAGTTAGTTTTGTTCAGTTAACATCTTGTTTAATAGTGAGAATAAGTATTGTTATATTGCTTTAACCTAGGTATTCAATTATTGGTTAATTATGTTTTGTTATTTTTTGGCTGAATAAAAAGCCCAATTATTTCAACAACTCCTGTTTCCTCGTTGCCTCACTGCTTGGTCCCTTACAATTGGTGGCAGTGGTGGAATCCTCCAGTGGAGGTCACAGGATTTTTTTTTGTTTTTTGATTTTTCTTTGGAAAAAGGAAAAGCCTCATGGAGGAAAGAGTGGGAGGAAACATGCGAGCCAAAGAAATGTCCAGGAGACGCAAAATGGTGAGGAGGAAGAAAATGGAGCTTCTGGAGGGATAGAAGACACTGAGGGTGAAGGTAAGGAGCCAACCTTGTCGGACGTGGTTGCCATTCTTCAGGCTCATATGGGGCAGCAGGAGGCCCGTGTGGCTAAGCAAGATGAGGTAACTGCAAGACAGGAACAGCATTTTCAAGCACTTCAACAGCAGTTTCAGCTTTTGCAGTTAGAAGTTCAGGCCCGAACTCCTCCACTACCAGATGCTTTGATAGCAGACTCTGAGGAAGCTGATGGCCCATCCCCCGTACACCATTCTCAGGCCAAAGCTGAGCCCAGGTTGGAAAGATTAAATGATAATGATGACATTGAACATTTTCTTGTTGCATTGGAGCGCATTGCTGTAGCATGCCGGTGACAGAAATCAGACTGGGTTTTTCACTTAATACCATTGCTGACAGGCAAAGCTAGAGGTGCATATGTGCATATGGACATTGATGACTCCCTTGACTATGACCATGTAAAATCTGACATTCTGTCTAAATATGACAATAACCCTGAGACCTACAGGCAAAGGTTCCACTCCCTAGAGGTCAACCCTGATGAGAGCCCCAAGGAGTTGTATGCAAGGCTCAAGGAGCTTTATGGAAAGTGGATCCAGCCAAAAGGTAAAACTATCCAAAAAATTGGTGAAATGATCATATTGGAACAATATTTAAGAATGCTGTCCCCTGAGCTCCAGGTTTGGATCCGAGAGCATGACCCAGGTTCGACAATGGAGGCTGCTAAGCTGGCTGATGTCTTTGTGGCTGCCCGGAAGAAAGGACAATCATGGAGCTACAACTGCTACAACACATGGAGCCCAAAGGATAGCCACAGACCAAACCAACAGTACAATCAAGGGGTAAGACTCCCATGTGGGAGAACCAGCCAGCTAGCAGACCATTAAAACCTACTGGGAAAAAGACAATCTGTTATCTCTGTGGACTAGAAGGCCATACAAAACCCATGTGCCCTAACAATTCAGCTAAAATTATGCAAATGTGCTGTGTACCACGCCCTCATGTTGGACCTGAGCTTAAAAATGACCAGTCTGGTAAAATGATCAACATTGAAGTTAATGGAACAACTATCAAGGCCCTATTTGATTCTGGGAGTGATCAGACACTTGTGCACAGGAAGTTTGTACCACCCAACATTATCAACACCAGAGACACCATCCCAATCTGTTGTGTGCATGGAGATGAGAAGGGCTATTCAACAGCTGACATGTACTTAAAAATAGAGGGGCAAACTTACCTCTTGAACATTGGGGTTGCTGATAACTTGCCTTACTCTGCTGTGCTAGGACGAGGCCTTTCAGTGCTCTTTGATTTGTTGGAGCAAGATGAAAGCCGAAAATGTAATGCTGTGGTTACAAGAGCACAGGCAACCAAATGCACTGAGCACTCCGAGTCTCTCAATGCCCTGCCTTTTTTCAATGATGAGTTGGAGACAATACAAGTGAAGTCTGGGAAAACCCGGAGACAAAAGAAGCAGGAGAAATTCCAGAACACAGTTGTGAAACTACTAACCAACACTGAGCCGGAATTATCTTTAGGGTTTCAGATACCAGCCAATATCACTGACATGCAGAAAGCTGACCCATCTTTAGTGTCTCTTTTTCAGAGAGTGAAGGAGAGAGAACCCGGAACTGAGCTGGACTTCAACAGAGATGAGTATATTCTGCAAAATGGCATACTCTACCGTCAACAGGGGTCAGTGTCGCAGCTAGTGGTTCCCCAAGCAACTAGAGACACCATACTCGCCTTGGGGCACTCAGTTCCCTGGGCTGGCCACCTAGGTAAGCATAAAACCACAGCTCGCATCAAACAGCATTTCCACTGGCCTGGACTATGCAAAGAGGTTGCACAATTCTGTAAAAGTTGCCCTCAGTGCCAAATAACATCTGTTAAAACTCCCTCCAGAGCTCCACTTCAACAGCTGCCCATCATTGGCACCCCCTTCAAGCGCCTTGGGATGGACATTGTCGGTCCAATTGAGAGAAGCAAGGGGGGGAAACGTTATATGCTGGTCATAACAGATTACGCTACAAAGTACCCTGAAGTTTTTCCATTGAAATCCATAAAAGCAAAATCAGTGGCTTTCTGTTTGGTGCAGTTCTTTTCCAGAGTAGGCTTCCCTTGTGAAATATTGACTGATCAGGGAACTAACTTCATATCCACTCTGCTGAAACAGGTGTATCAGTTACTTGGCATTAGGAGCCTGAGGACCACGCCGTATCATCCCCAAACTGATGGACTGACGGAGCGCTTCAATCAGACCCTGAAGCAGATGCTTCGGAAGTTTGTGAACAGTACTTGTACGGACTGGGATCAGTGGCTGCCATACCTCCTCTTCGCATACAGGGAAGTACCCCAAGCCTCCACTGGCTTCTCTCCATTTGAACTTTTATATGAACATGAAGTATGAGGGCCTCTCTCACTGCTGAGAGAGATTTGGGAGGGAGACCAGGGGAGGATGAAATCTGTTAACATTATATCCTATGTTGTCCAGATGAGAGACCAATTGGAGAAAATGGGTGAGCTTGCCCAATCACACATGGCGGAGGCCCAAAAACAGGAAAAGTCCTGGTACGATCAGTCTGCCCGACAGAGATCCTTCAATCCGGGACAAAAAGTGCTAGTGCTCCTCCCCAGTGATAATAACAGGCTGTTGGCAAAGTGGCAGGGACCATTTGAGATCCTGAAGAAACTGGGGCCCACCACATATCAGGTATCAACCCCAGGGTGGCCACGCTCAAGTAGAGTACTGCATATAAATCTCTTGAAGGAGTGGGTGCAGCGACCTGAAAGAAAAGCAGAAGTGATGTCAACAACTCATGTTTCCTCGTTGCCTCACTGCTTGGTCCCTTACACAAACAAGAGAAGACAAATTTACCATGGCTAAATAATGACATATGTTATCTTACGAAAAAAACGCGATCTGGCTTTAAAAAACATCAATGTCTTCTAAAGTCAATACTGATCATCTGATCTATATAAGTCTAAGAAACAAAGTAGTCCTGGAATTACACAAAGCAAAAGCTTCATATTATACACAACTTATCAATTAATTTAACCAGCAAATCACACAATTAGAAGAATTAGGGAACTGAAAATAAATGGCAAGATTTCCACATGAATTTCTACACATACTTTAGAAAATCAGTAGAAGAACTGACCCAAAATTGTTTTTTCAGCGATATCTAATACCGTAGCTATGGAATCACCAGATTACTTTGTATCCAAGAGGTTGATGAAGCAAAAATTGCAGAAGTTATTAAGAAATTATCGAATTCTAAGGCAAAAGACATTTATAATCGGGATACTTGTTTCATTAAGAAATACAGCTCTATTCTGATAAGACCTGTGACTCATCTCATTAACTTATCAATTAGGACCAGCAAATTTCCAAATAACTGGAAAGAGGCAGTCATTACACCAGTCTTTAAAGCAGGGGATCGTGATCCATACATGCAATTATCGCCCTATTTCTATTCTTCCTGTCCTGTTAAAGGTACTTGAGAGGGTTGTGGCAGCACAGCTAATTGACCACCTAGAGACCAACCAACTACTTCACCCGCCTGAGGTCTGTGAGGAGAGCCTGATGCGTCTGTGATCGCGAGATCCGACGAGACCAGTGCGAGATCCGAGATGGCAGCCTCCTGCTGCTAGATACAAACAAACATTTTTTTCTTTTTCCCCACGAAATAACCCCTTTTCTGCACCCTTCAAACCGGAAAACTACAACTGTTCGAACTGGAAAATCTTGAGGAATACATCGACATATATTACAACCAATATTGCACCATGGCCAATACTAAATCTGGACAACACAAGGACAACGCCGCTTCCACACCATCCCGAGAGATCACGTCAATCCGATTCCACTCACAACTCCCCGGACGAAACATGCTGCTCAGAGGT
This sequence comes from Sebastiscus albofasciatus, assembly GCA_916701655.1. Lineage (NCBI taxonomy): Eukaryota > Metazoa > Chordata > Actinopteri > Perciformes > Sebastidae > Sebastiscus > Sebastiscus albofasciatus. The sequence continues at coordinate 8,762 of CAKAOI010003549.1, forward strand.
CAGTGACATTTTAATATCAATTGACAATAAACTATCTGGAATGGACGCAAGATTATCACTCATTGAAGTTTTACACCACGAATTCCAGAAGCTCCGCGAAAGGCTGCAATTCAGCCAAGATCAAATATCCTCACTCACAACAGAAAACAAATCCCTCCACCACTCCATCACTTCACTCACAACTCAGCTCGCCACCGTTACAAAAGAAAAACAGGACATGAAAGAAAACATACTCGATCTACAGTCACACAGCATGAGAGACAATCTCATAATTTCCGGAATCCCAGAACACACACAGGACGACAACCCAGAGCAGCTGATAAAGGACTTCATGACCACTCACCTCAAAATGACGGGTCTGAGGGCTGTTCAAAAAGGGCTGTTCAAAAAGGGCAGAAGGGCGACAGTAGACACCTCTGACAGCCAGCCCCTTCCCCAGGGTCTGGGACAGCTTAAGGGGGGTAACCTGTCTCAGGAAACCAAAACAAAAAACACATGCAAATACAAATAAAGACCAATATATAAAGACAAAATATGATAACATAACATTGTCGGACCATGGGATATTATAAGCCAAATTTCCACTGTTTTGTCATGCTTCACTAAATTAAAAATAAAAAAAAAAACTACTTCACCCACAATAGTTTGGTTTTAGACCAAAATATTCCACAAAAACTGCAAACTGTTATTTTATTGAAAATGTAAAGCATTCCTTGGACGGGGGTAATATCGTTGGGGCAGTGTTTCTTGACCTAAAAAAGGCGTTTGACACTGTCAACCTTGGCATTCTCCTGTCTAAATTATCTACATTCAGTTTATCTAAACAAGCAGTTGATTGGTTTGAATCATATCTTCAAAGTCATCCCTCTTAATCAACAGAATGGGTATTCCCCAAGGTTCAATCCTTGGTCTGCTGCTTTTCAGTCTGTTTATTAATGACCTGCCTACAATTTGCCCAGAGCCCAGCTGACAGCTTTATGCAGATGACGCGGTTGTATCTGCCAGCTAAGTCACCTAGCAAGGCAGCAGAGATCCTAACTGCATACCTGGATGATGTCTATCAATGGCTGAAACGTAATCATCTTGTATTAAATTTGAAAAAGACAGTTTCTATGTGTTTCTCTATTAGAAAACAGGGCTCACCTCGAAAATGTAAAATCAAGATACAGAATGAGGAAATAGAGGAGGGCAGTGAAATAAAGTTTTTAGGAGTGGTATTGGATCCGCAGCTCAGATTTGATAAACATATGAAGAAAATTTTGAAAACAGTTAAGACCAACATTAATTGTTTTTAATTAATCAGACATTACATACCCAGGCAGCCCAGTTATTTATGCACTATGATTATCTCTCATTTTTCATATTGTATGATAGGGTAGGCTCAAGCATCACCATCTACAATCAAACATCTCACATCCTAATACAATCAGGCACTGAAAATAACAGACAAAAAGCCTATCCGCTGGCATCATTGTCACATACTAAAAAAACACAATCTACTTAGCTTTGAGAGCTTTACTAATTTTGGTTTTCTCTAATTAGTCTTTAAATGTGTTAATAGTCTAGCCCCAGAGCCTGTTTCCAGATATATCCAAAGACAAAACAGCAATAGAGTAACTAGGAGCATGGTGAATGGCAACTGTAAAATACCCCATCGTAGAACTACATTTGGACAATCAGCTTTCTCCATAAAGGGCTGTCAACTCTGGAACACAATACCAACCAAAAGCAAATTGATTCTAGATATATAGGCCTTCACAACAAAGGTTAAGTGCTGGCTAAAAACAAACCAGAGCTGTATCCATTTTTAGCTAGATTTACTACAAATTACCAAGGTGTATTGGTGTATGTGTTTTAGTGTATTATGGTAGGCTATGTATTATTTGTATTTTATTGTAGTTTCATATTTGCAGTGTGTAGTGGTTTTGTCATATAGATAGTTGTGTATTTTAATTATTCTGTACATGTAAAAGCCCAACTAGAGACACGAGTTGAAAATTAGCAATAGCTATAAAAACTCTGTGCAGCACATCAGTTTCATGCCCTGTATTGGAACTATGTTAAATTGCATCATCCCTATCAAATAAAAAAACAAAAAAATAATAATAATAATCAAAGACTCATTTGTCCAGTCGTATGCTCAGTATTTCCCAAACACGTGCATCTTCCGTACATCCTCTAAAACACTTCGGACCCGTCTGGACTTGTTTTGCTGTTGTTAAACACGGCCCCCATTTTCTTCAACTCATCAAGCGTTTCTCCGTTTTTTGATTCTTCATTCACCGTGTCCATATACTCGGCACAAAGTCAAACACGTTTCTAGTGGGTGTTGGCCTCCACCAGGGTTGTCCCTTGTCACCGATCCTGTTTGTGATTTTCATGGACAGGATCTCAAGGCGAAGCTGGGGGGAGGAGAGTATCCGGTTTGGGGACCTCAGAATTGCGTTCTGCTCTTTGCAGATGATATGGTTCTGTTGGCTTCATGACCTTCAGCACACACTGGGGCAGCCATGACGGCCATTTTACTTTCTGCCATAGCCAATTTATGTATTTTGCACCTTATCTCCTGAACAAACACAGAAAATGTGATGTCTACCACTATGTTTTCATAGTTAAGGATTACATTGATATAACATACAACATCATAAACTGTTCAGGTGAATAGTTAATGTCGAATTCAGTGAAGTCGTGTGAAAATCACAGTATCTGAGATCCAAGACTAGACTTTGTAATATCATGTCAGCTGCATGTATGAGTTTTAAAAGCCTAATCCTTTTGTTCATTAACCCTGAGACAGTGAAAGCACAGAGTAAAACAATATTCAATATGACCATGTCAACTTCACTAAAAAGAATGTGCAAAGATTGACTTAAAAAAATGTATTTCAGAAACACATTTCTTTGAGAAGTAGCAAGAGGAGGGTGAATAAAAACAGGATATGAGAGATGACAAGAAGGGTTGAAGACATGTCTGCATTCTTTAGGTATTTCTGCATTATTAATTCATATTAAAAGGAAGTGTACAGGAAGACAGGAACAGTAGATGACATATCTTGCATCTTAAACCTATGTTGACTCATCTGATAAAATTACATGTGATATCCTTGCATACTATTACTTAGAAAAGTTTTCTCTTTAAAGGATTAACCGAGTTGTAGTCTTGTTATGTTTGCTCCAACTGTTCACTGGAAAATGCAGATGAGACTAATTTGCTTTGAAATATGCAATAATAATGGAAAGGGTGAAGCTCCTGACAGTGGAAATGGTACAGTGAATTTTACTTGAATTAAACCTAATTAATTTCTATACCTGGGGTTGATACCTTGGCTTGCTGCACCAGGGAGCGCCCTGGTAATTAAATTTTTAAGAGTGGACCACGGGACGTCAGAAAACCCACAGAGTGAGAGAGACACAGATGAAGTGAAAGAGTGAGGGGGGGCAACAGAGAGGGAAGGTCAGAGAGCCATTGTGAAACGATACTAGGAACAAGGGTGCCACCATCTTCGGCAAACTGGATCTCCGGAATGCTTACCACCTGGTCCGGATCCGTGAAGGACATGAATGGAAAACTGCGTTTAACACTACACTGGGACACTTTGAGTATTCAGTCATGCCCTTTGGCCTCACCAATGCCCCCGCAGTTTTCCATGCTCTAGTAAATGATGTGCTGAGAGATTTTCTTAACCGCTTTGTGTTCATCTGTTTTCTCCCGTGATGTCTCTGAACATCAGCTCCATGTCCGTCAAGTTCTCCAGAGACTCCTTGAGAACAAGCTGTTTGTGAAAGCAGAGAAGTGTGAATTCCATGTCGACTGCGTGGCATTCCTCGGCTATATCATTGAGAGTGGGCAGGTGAAGACGGACCCGGAGAAGATTAAAGCGGTGGCGGAGTGGCCCAGACCCACTTCTAGGAAATTACCACAACGGTTCCTTGGGTTTGCCATCTTCTACCGCCAGTTTAGGCGATTTAACTTCACCTTCACGTATCGCCCAGGGTCCAAAAACGTCAAACCTGATGCCCTCTCCCGCCAGTTCTCTTCAGAAGAGTCCTCAGTGAGCCCGGACACCATCCTGCCATCATCCTGTGTGGTGGGGGCGCTGACATGGGAGGTGGAGTCTGCGATCCATGAGGCTCAACATATGGAACCAGATCCTGGTACAGGACCCCCTAACTGCCCTAACCCCAGGATAAATTGGACAGTGTCTTTTCTTAAATGGCATTTTTGGTGGCCTACAATGGAGGCTGACACCAGAATTTATATCCTCGGATGTACTGTTTGTGCCAGGGGCAAGGCATCTCACCATCCACCAGCGGGGTTGCTCCTCCCCTTACCTACTTCTGGTCGTCCTTGGTCACACATCGCCTTGGATTTTGTTACCGGCCTGCCCACTTCAGAAGGCAACATGGTCATCCTCACCATCGTTGACTGTTTCTCCAAGGCAGCCCACTTCATTGGCCTCCCCAAGATCCCCTCAGCCCGTGAAACAGCTGATCTCTTAGTTAACCGTGTTGTTCGCCTTCATGGTATCCCTGCGGACATCGTCTCAGACCGTGGTTCCCAGTTCATCTCTCAAGTATGGAAAACCTTTATTCAAACCTTTGGAGTCACAGTCAGCTTGTCCATCCCCAGACTAACGGCCAAACGGAGCAAACCAATCAGGACTTTGAGTCTGCTCTGCGTTGTGTCACTGCCACCAATCCCTCCTCTTGGTAATCACAATTGAGTTGGATTGAATATGCCCATAACTCTCTCTCTTCCTCTGCTACTGGCTTATCCCCTTTGAAAGCTCTCTAGGGTATCAACCGCCACTGTTCCCAGCTCAGAATTCATCCTTCTTTCCATGTATTTCAGCTCAAACCTGTCAATTCAAGCCCATCCATCCCTCCTTCCTATCCCCCTTCACCCGCACAGATCATTGATAATCATCACCGCCTACACTGTCCGCCACCTACTGGATGTACGACGTCGGGGCCGGGGTCTCAATATTTCGTGGACTCGGAGAGATACGGGCCAGAAGAACGTTCCTGGGTGCCTCGCTCCCACATCCTGGACGCAGCCCTCGTCCGGGACTTCTATCAGTCCCACCCAGACAAACCCGGCGGGTCGCCTGGAAGGGTTTATCTTTACTAGTTTTGTCTCTTCATTTTCTTTTTTTCCCCCTGTACCGCCCTGTCTGTCCACCCTTGACATGGAAATGTCATCAACACATGTAGCCTATCTCCTCCATCCTGTCATTCCCTATCATCTATCTGTCACTTTCTTAGGCTTGATGCTGTCACACCTTACTAGAGCTCAATACAAATGACATCTGTCAGTTTGAGATGGTCCATGTCTATGAGCTTTAAGTGCTGTATTGGCATCCTTTAATCTGGATTGTTAAAAGAGACCAGGCATCATCCTAGCAACCACAGTTGGCAGGGGTCCACTGCATAATTGTTTGTTCACTCAATATTGATAAATAATACTAACTGTCAAAACATGCTGATTATGTCATCTACACTCGGCTATGCGATAGACATACTGTACGCATATTGAAAGATAATGAGAAGTTAAAAGGTAACACTTTATAATAACCATAAATGATGGTTATTATAAAGTGTTACCACTGAGAATACTGAAACAGTAAACTAAAATGGTATGTGTCAAAACAGCATCACTTTGCTGTCTAGGTAGACAATGGAATTCCTAAACCTAAAACATTAAGTGATAAGTACTGTTTTAGGTCAGGTCGAAACTGACCAATTGGATAGAGTAGGGGTTAAGATCACAGCTTGAGGACTGGATGCTTAGTGTCTGGATTCCAGTTGATTGCAATATGTCACCGCCCAGCAGTACAGCTAATTTGAAACTTTGGCAACGTGACCCCGCCCCAGCCCAACCCAAAATGGTTGCAATAAATCCCAGCCCAATTTACTACTCCTGCATCATCCCTACATTAGCAACAGATTGAGGCCAGTGGAAATCCCCACCCCTACTGTCTTGCTCTGTAGCCTATATGTCATGGGAAGACAGTGTGTTATTGGTGATATTGAAGAGTAAGGACCTCACTAGCATCTAAGTGGATGAAGTGCTTTTTTGACAACAGCTGCAATATGGCGCTATGGTAGTGCTGCCACCATTTTGGACCGAAAACGTCCATGAGTTTGTGGCCATGGATGTATAAAAAGACGTCATGTAAATCAGAGGATAATTTTCTTTGGGGTTTTAAATGCAGCCCACGACGGCGATTGGCTGGATGGAATGAGAGTGAGCCACTCAGCAGCTGACAAACTCTGCACAGATGGACTCCAATCACCTCCATTAACTGTCAATCCTGGAAGCACCTGCAAGACGAGGGGGAGGGGCAGAACAGCACTGGAGAAAGGCTCTGCAGCCCTGTCTGGCCCTGCAGGCACGTAACAGAGGTAAATCAACTTCCTAGTGCGAACACTTAAATAGCCCTCATTTAAATCATTATGTTGTAAACTAATAACTGAATCCAGAGTTATTTTCCCCAGTTATTTTACACATGGTAAAAGCACAGGGCACAATCTCTTCTATATCCATGGTCTGTGGTCTATTGGACATCTATTTTCCTTGACATGAAAAAGTTTGAGATTGCTCTCAAAGTCTGTGTGCTGGATTTTTAAACTTCCATTTATGTCCATCGCTCACTTTATGCTCCTCTGGTAAGTGGCCGGGCAAAATAGTTTAATAAATATATATGTAAGTAAGTAAATAATTATTATAGTATGTATATTTCTAATATTTTTTTGCACCTTTCCCCTGGTGAATCTTTGCTTGGTCGCCCATTCAACCAGCTATGGTGCAGGATGGAGACTTTAGCCAGAAATCTAATGTGGGTTGTTGTTCAAAGTCTGTGGCTGTTGTGTTGTGTAGCTGCCACCTGGCTCAGTGACCATCTGCTCTGCCTATGATAGAACGCTGACCTTACTGCTTTATGCAAGATTTGATCAGCTGTATTGATATAAGGTCTCCATCTACATAGACGGAGTGGTATTCTGTCGAGTTAATGCAAAACAATGGGGCGCCATCGTGAAACCAAATAATATGAAATGTAAATTTCTCTCATTTGGTTTCAGTTTTTTTTACTCAAAGGAGAACATGATTGACAAGTGATTGAGTGTGAGTGAATGTGATATGGTGGACAGAACTTACTGTCCTCCACACTGTTCAGTCTCTGGGCGGAACCTGTTTGCATTGACTGGTATCAAAACCTCATCATCTGCCAAAAACAAAGATGAGGCAGGAAAGGTCAGTGATGATGTCAGATTCCCAAGTGTGGTGGGGAGTCGACATCACTCACGCACATACATACATCCACACACATTCAATAATACACACATACTACACTTTAATAGTCATACAGACATATACATTGCATTCACATACACATCCACAAACATATACAGACACAAAGTGAATGCAAACACATGTACAACCTTGGCCTCATATACATTTGCAACACCCATACAAACAGGCTTCATACTGTATGTGCACACACACACACACACACACACACACGCACACAAAGCTCCTGGGATTACTGCTGTCAGTCCTGAAAGTGAACCCAGTCGGAAGTCTTGCTGAGACTCTATGGATATTTTATAGGTCTCTTTCACAAATTGTAATGAATCTTTCATGAGGTTACATCTCATTGTGTGTGCATGTGTAGTTGGTGTGTGTGCCCACGTGTTTGCGGTGCACAACTAGAAGATTACAAAGTGGTGGTTAAGAGTAATCGGATCATCTAAAACAAGATGAAATCCTTAATTTACCTTACCTTTCCACAGCTACCTACTCCCTAAGAACAAATGCTTTCTAGAGGGCAAATGTTTGTACAACAAGGAAACAACAACCTTTACAGTTTTTTACAATTGCTAACCCACATTTCGCGATACTCAACCCGTTCTCATGGGAAGACGTATATATACCACGACATTACACAGACATTCTGTGTGTCATGACATTTTGGCCTTTTCGCGTGTCATTTATACACGATGCAAACGTTTGCAGTTAAGCAAGAAAACCACAAACTTAAGTTCAGGAAAGAAAAACACTTAAGGCTGGCCCACACTAAAAGCTTTTTCAAATCTTAACAGATTTTGAAAATGTGAGAGACTCTACACATAACGACATGTAAAGATAAATTTAACTGTTTTGTTCCTATAATGTGAGGTGAGCAACGATTTGGCCAAAACAGCACACCACACACTAACAGATTCATTCATGAACAACAAGAGTCCCAACTAAAAAAAACGTTGAGGATGACGGGCAGGAAAACTTAGCGATGTTTTTGCACTATACTTTGTGCTAAAAATTCACAAAGGATGGATGGATGAAGTCATGGAAACACATTAAATAAACACTTGTGTTGTTGCCACAAATCAACAAGTTGGTCTTCCATTTCTGAGCTCCATCTTACTACTACTTTAGCTTCAAGTTTTGCATTAGCTCATGCATTAGCCACGGTTGCGATGACTACGGCGGTGGTTGTCCTTCTGCTTCAGTCAGGTTGATTCTCAACTGGCTATCATTCTTTCCCACGTGACGTCATCGGCTGTTTTTGGGGTTCCTCACACACAACAGGATATCCAATCGTAAATATTGAACGTGTTTCATATTTACGATTTGTAATCGGTGCGGCCAGGATGGGCTTCCGAGTCGATCGGTAAAAAACAGTCTTAACATACCTCACACCACAGGAATATCTGGAAAGATAATCTTTAGAACCATCAAAGAATCGGGGTTTTGCTGACAATTACCAGGAGAAGGAAATCAGGCCCATAATCGTCTTGATTCTTGTGTGTACCCGGCATAAGTAGGGTTAGGGAAAACATCATGGTTGGGCTAAAAATAAGTATGTAAACAAAGTAACCCAACTACGGAAAAGACATTACAAACATCAATAAAAAACACATTGACGTGACAATTGTCATGTTTTTATACAACGTCAGTAACTCTTACCAAAGTATTTAAACGTGAATGCATTTACATTGAAGTCAGTACAGGATAAATGGTGTACAAATGACATGGGAAATCAAGAATTCGTACTTATTGCATTTTAAACGCCTTGCATTTGTGCGCCTTTTCGTGCGAACAGGCTGCTATACTGAGTTCACTTTTTCAGAAGTGTTCACACAGTTCTCTTTACCAACATGCAGCTCAGCACAACAGTTAATCTAACATCCAAAATCCTCAAATGCAACCAAAACACTTGATAGGCATCTCAGGATCAACTCTTGCACTAGAACACTGACAACATTTGTCTTCCAACTGTAACACCTTGGGCCTTATTTTACACCCGGCGCAAAGAGGCGCACAGTGCAGCGCAACTGTCTTTGGTAGTTTACGATCGACTCAGTTGTCATTTTCACGCCCAGCACCCACATTGTATAAGCAGCAAATGTATTTGTGCCCATCTGTGTGCCCATGGGTGTTGATCTTAAAATGAGCTGTGGTCAGGTACTTTGTTAGCGCATTGCTATCTTGAGGCAGCAAAAAGCGATTGAGCCATTGACCAACAAAAACCTGGTCTAAAGTCAATGGCGCGTTATTTTCCTGCAAGAGAAGTCCATGTGGACTAAACTGTCACTGGACATTGCTTTGATTCAAAATGCAGTGACCACATCTTTTAAATTTCATAAACTGTTTTCTCATTCAAACAGAACCACCACCAAACCTCTGTGTATTTACACTCAGCAAATGTTTACATACTGTACTAAACGGTAATATTTACATTCAAAACATAACTTAAAATATATAAAAAAATATTTGGAAATTGTTACACTGAGCGCCTTATTTCATTCCTTGATGGCCTATATGAAAGACTTGTGCCAGGTGAAGAAAGGGGGCATTTTGTATGTTTTGTAATTGTATGTCATCTTCACCACAGGAACTTTCCCTCTGAACTAAGAACCTTTTGAGGAACTCGTTGGGTTTTGACAGGGGCGGTCAGGGTCCAGAGTCTAAATTAAGTTCCGGGGACATTTTCCGGGGCCTTTTTAGACCCAAAAATAAGTCCTGGTTGGGGGTAGTACTCTCTGAAAGTACAGGAACTTTCGGGGTGGAGTTTGCAGGGATGACTGCCGCTGAATGGTTAAACACACACAGAGCGCCGCTGTTTCAATGGCTTCAACTTGTATTCCGTGTAATTCATAAACAAATATCTGTACGTCCTCACAGTTTTCTAAACAAGTGACCATGGAACTGTTCATCGTCATTCAGCGGTAAGCTCTATCATTTTTTCTTTACATTTTGTAGAAAGACGGTGAGTGTGTGGGTGTGAAGCATACATACATATGTACAGAGGGTGAGGTCGCACCCACAGGTGTAATTAATTTGGTATAGTCCTCCTGACCCGAGGGTGGCATTAAAATGGTTATATGTTTACTGAAATGAAAATATAAAATAATTCTTGTGCTGCTTCACCACTCTTACAGTTGTGTAGGGAAGAGCACTCTCTGCTCCAATGAGCTGACGTCATAGAACAACACGTTCTCACTCCCAACTCGTCATATACCGCAAGTTGCTCAGTGCCCCTCGGCATCAGAGGCCGATGCACAGAGGCACCCTTTAGCAACAATACGTGACGAACCGGGCTTTCAACTAACTCCAATGTAATCCCACTAGCGGCGTTATTCAACGGTTTGAGCCAGTGACGTTGTATCACTAGCGTGAGAGTCCATTCAGGGCGGGCTGGAGGGGTGATATGGGTCAACCTGGAGACAAATGTTCGTGTCCCGTGTGAAACTAAAAGTAACAGAGAGTAATTTTGTCATGTCAGTCATTAGTCACTGGACTCTTCGGTATCATCAGTCCCGTGAGTCACTAGTCAGGTGAGTCGCTAGTCAGTGAAGTTAACGTCAACCAATACCATTTCCTAACCCTACTTAAGTGGTTGAGTTGCCTAAACCTAACTTCCTGTGAAAATAGAAGTTCATTTTGAAAAGACACTTTGCATGTGACGAGCATTTATTGACACGCTCTCCCTGGTCCGTCCAAAAGTAATGTAAGAGGGGTACCCCGAACGTCGGTCTCCAATGCTGAGAGTGAGAATATGTTGCATGGAACACATAATAATAATAATAACTTCATTTAATACTCAAAATGCAGCTCAGCCTTTCAAATTAAGGCGAGACACTCAATTTTGAGATTTTGGTCTATTTTGCTTTCATAACATGTCCTGTTAAAAAACATACAAAATACACATTTAGTTGTTTATTTTACTACTTTGTCTATTTGCATTTGTAGATTTCTCCTAAATTCACCGAAGGTTAGCATTAGATAATGCCTCATTTGCATATTTAAACATACAATTACAGAAAACGTGTAATACAAAATACAATTGTCTTAATGTAAGTAATCAATTAGAGAAGTTTCATGGTGATATCTATTAGCTGACCCTACAGAGTCTTGCAAAATGTATGGAATTTGACGATACATATCTTTAAAGGCGGTTTTCTCAAAATGAGTTTTCTCTCAGACTCTTGGTCAGAAACCTTCACTTCAGTAGCACCTACATACACCAAACAATTCCAGTATCATTCTTATCTACAGTATATTCTAAAGATTTGTTCACATATCATTCATAGCATGGGATTTTTTTAATGGTCGTTGACGGTATTTTCTGATTTATGGAGTGATAGAAAGAGATTTCCAAAATCCCCTCTGTAAAAACCTTTGACTCTAATATGTCAACATAATGAAACAAGAATTGTGAATCTGACTTTATCCAGTGTTAAGATTTCTGTTCTGGAAATAAATGCAAATTAGCAGATATTTAATAAGATTAACTCATTTGCATATTTAAACATACAACTTCAGGAAACTTGTAATACAAAAAATAATTGTCTTAATCTAAGTAATGAACTTGGGGATGTTTCTGATATCTATTGGTTAAATCTGGGGCTGTCAAAGTTAACACGATGATAACACAATAATAACACGTTAAGGCAAATTTGTTTTAACGCCACTAATTTCTTTAACGTGTAGCATCCGTCCCATGTATCAATATAACATTAGGCGAGTCTGTTAAAGGTAGTAGTACTAAGGGCTGGGCCTGGGTTCTGTTTCAAATTAAGTGGCGCTATTACTTCTACTTGTAAGCTATTTTGAATTTCACAACTTCTGTTCTCTTATTCTGAAACTCAAAAATGAATGGCGGTGCCTCCAATAAGATTAAAGAAATACAATAAAAGTACGTATCCAATTAAGTTTTTAGTCTGGTATATTGATTCAATTGACCTTTTGTAAATAGTTTTTAAAAAAAACATGAAATATGTAAGATGAACTACACCACGAGTATGCTTTAAATACAAAACTCCCGAGCTTTGGGTATTTATTAACAAAGGTGCAGAAAAAATTATAAAGTAGAAATTAATTTAATTCACTTAAAAATATCACCCAATATTAATAAACAAAATTGAATATTATGTCACCTTTTTACTTCTTAATTCATCTTTTAAATCTCTCTGTAATACTTCTTATTAGGCTCTAATATCACAAGTGTTTATCATTAACATATAGACATCATCAATTCACTGTGGGCCCACACTCACACACACACACACACTCTCCTAATCGAACAACAGTGAAACAAAATAAAGCGTTGCAGGCCCGTCATGTCTGGGGAGCGTTGAGGCCTAAAATCTGTATTGGCCATTTCACTTGTAAACACAAGCAATAAAAGAAAAGGCACGTGTGATTACAGTACTCACTACTCCGTGGAACATGCAGTAGGGTAGGTAAGTGGACGAGGGGAATAGGCGGCCCGCAGAGCACAGACGAAAACACCAGCTTGGCGGTCCAAAGCCAAAAACTGCAGCAGCGACAATCCATGTGGTACACCAGCAGCAGGGGAAAGCAGCTCTCTCACAGTGGTAGAAAAGAGTTTTCCTCTCTCTCACAGTCCAAATGTCCGTCTCCTCCTGAAGGTCACACCTGAAGGTTCTTGAATTTCCCTCTGGATCAATAAAGTTACTATCTATCTATCTACACAAGTCCAAACCATAGGATAACTGGTTGTCAACCCCTAAGTTTTGAACGTTATGCCTCTCGGACTCGTACAATCTCAATGTTCACCCGACCGTGACAACTGGCTTCTGCTTCACTCCCAAACACTGTGACCTGCAGCTTACGCTAAGCCCTGGGGCACATATACAACGTCAGGAGCGCGTGGCGGCTGCATCGCGTGGTAGCTGCATAATTCACGCGTCGGGCGTTCACACCAGCTGCATTTCTGCTGCTGCAGCTGCTGCTGTCAGCCCTTTCTTTCTACATAGAGTTTGCCTTTTAATGGCCATTTAATTTCATTATAAATATCATTTAGATTTATTTTAGACAAAGAAAGGTTAAGAAATGTGTGGTAATTTGTAAATAATAGTAATAATCAACAATTAAAACTCCATACTATATTCATTCATGGAGCTCTCCAAGTCACTGCATGTTCTAGAACACTGTCTGGCACATATTTCAGAATAAAAGCCTCATATTAACAAATGAAGGAATTCTGTCCACAGGAAAAAAACACTTGAGGGCTTTTATTTTGAAATGAAAGCAGGAAGTGTTGATTTAAAAATAAGAGTTTACTTTTTACATACATGTAACATATTCTACAGATAGACATCGAAACTGTAGTAATGTAGCTGATATGATGTTAGTATACAGTCAATAGATCACTTTCACTGTCTGTTGCTGCTGTGAGACGCGTGCGGCTTTTTGTTTTTAAACCATATTTATACATTTTAACCAGCTTTTTACATGTTTTATTATTTTTTAAAACTATTTGCATTCTGATGTCTAAATGAATTTTAGCCAGGGCTGCAAACGCATTAACTTAACTTGATTTTTATGTTGTAGCGGTCTCAGTTTTAAAGCTAGAGTGAAGATACTGGTATCATATGAAACTACAAAACCTAAGGAATCCATCGGTACAAACCATGTAATACTGGCAAGGAAAAGGGGTCCTTTGACCTCTGACCTCCAGATCAGTGAATGTAAATGGGTTCTCTGGGTACCCACGAGTCTCCCCTTTACAGACATGCCCACTTTATGATAATCACATGCAGTTTGGGGCAAGTCATAGTCAAGTCAGCACACTGACACACTGACAGCTGTTGTTGCCTGTCGGGCTGCAGTTTGACATGTTATGATTGGAGCATATTGTTTTATGCTAAATGCAGTACCTGTTAGGGTTTCTGGATAATAGCAGAGAGGGACAAGAGCAGACAATTCCAACAGTTAAACATTGTAGAATTTATCAAACTAGGCAAGGGAAGGCAAACAATTCTGACATGCTATAGTCTTTTAGTCGGTTTAGTTGTGTTCCACTATGACAGCTGTCATTCTGCATAATGAGTACTTTTTTTCATACTTTAAGTATGTTTTGTTGCTCATACTTTATACTTAAGTAACATTTTGAATGCAGGATGCAGTGTGGTGTTGCTGCTTTTACTTGAAGGATAAGTTGACATTTTTCTTAAGTCTGTCTTGAAACAGTCAGGTGCCCTTATAAACACTGAACAAAGGCCCACTCCTAAAAGACTGTAGTATGTTGTAGTATGTAGTAGTATTCTTGTTGAGATGTGGTGCCATCTCATGGTACAAATCTGATAATGCAGAGGCCTTAAGAAAATATAAAATACTAAAGATCTCAACAGAAGATGTTAATCAGGAGGATGGGATATACTGTGTGTTGCTTTGTTAGCATATTAATGTCTTATCCTCTATTATCCTTGTCTTGGTCACATACAGCTGCTGCTGAAGCAAAGCTCTGTATTAAATATGCGCCAGATCAAGTCCAGGGTTGAAAGCTGACAACCAGATGTTGTCTGACATAAAAAAATAAAAAAAATAAAACAGGGAACAGGCCCAGGTGGCTCTAAAAAGCACCAGATGGAGATTAAAGCCGTCAACCAGCAGCAATGACAACTTTTGGATTTAAATCACTCAGAATATCATTTGGATCACCACGAATGGTAATAAGATTAGAAATCACACTGGCACAAATGTTCAAACTGGGATTCTATTCTAACTTGTTAAAGCTGAAGTTGGCAGATTGGAGCAAATATGATTAAAAAAATCTATTTTTGTAAAACGGTCACTATATCGTGACAGTAGTGCATGAGACAGGTCATCAGAAAAAAAATGATGTTCCTCTGTGTCCTTTCGGTGTTCTCCGGTGCTCCTAACGGCATCTGCAAGATTTCACAGACCAGAGGAAAACAACCAATCAGAGCCGAGCTGGAGTCTGCCGTCTCTGAGCAGCTGTCAATCACTTGGGAACTCTGATCAAACGGTCAAACTAGGCAGCGCTGATCAATTATGAATCAATATTCTGTTACTATAATGCCTATTTCTCGCTTAAAATAATTTCAGAAACTTCTTGAAGTGTACTGTTTAGCTGTAAAATGAGAAAGTTTGTGACCCTGCAGCCATGTTGAGATCAGTTGAGGAAATACCAAGCACCGCCCACCAGCCGGAGCCGGACTTTCTTATTTTACAGCTAAACAGTGCACTACAAGATGATTCTGAGAACATTTGAGGCAAGAAATAGGCATTACAGTAACAGAATATTGATTCATATTTGATCAGCGCTACCTAGTTTGACTGTTTGATTGGAGTTTGCCAGTGATTGACAGCTGCTTCCGTTGAATGAACAGTCAATAGAAACGCTCTCTCTCTCTGAAATGACCTGTGATTGGCCAAAGTCTCCCGTCACAGGCTACATGTTCTAAAGCCTGAAAACAGAGCCATGAGGAGGAGCAGAAGTCTAGTTTTCTCAGAACACTTGAATTACAATATGTTGAAAGGTTATTATGGAATTTTTGCCAAATGATGCCAAATTATTCTGCCTACTGCAGCTTTAAGATGTCTCTATTCTAATTTGTTAAGCCGTCAGTCTCCTCAGTCAAAATAATCATTACTTTAGGAGGTTATGGTAATATTACACAATAGCATGTCTTTTACATTATAGTCTAGAATTAGGAGCAAAGAAATTACAAGGCAGCTATGTAATATCTGCTTTGTGGCTAAAAATAAAACCTGTAATCCTGCCAGTGGAAACACCCTTTCTTGTCTTGTTACATTTAAAAAAATACTTGTGTAGTCTTGTGAAAATTGAGTGTGTTTTATAGATTAATGAAGTTTATTTTTTTTTAATTTGAATATTATTAAATGTGTTTATATGTCACACAGGATGATGTGGTGCTGATCCTATAGCTTCTGCTCTGTGAGATTAAAGCCGTCAACCAGCAGCAGTGACAACTTTTGGATTTAAATCACTCAGATCTGAGAACGTGTCAGTGGGCCATCTGGAGAGTATTACAATAGAAAGACTGCAGGATTGACCACAACTGTCTTGGTTGTTTTCGGTTTATACTCTCTCCTCCCCTTCTCTTTTGTTTTTTTCTATCATACCTCAAGTACAGAAACTCCAGAGAGGGGCAAGGGGATAGAGACAGACTTAGAGAGAGAGAGGGGGGAGGGGGTGGGCAAGACAGAAAGTTCTGGAGCTACTACTCTAACAGGACAACGTAAATGCTTATTGAGCACAGCAAGAGGGAAAAAAAGAACATTCAGCCATTAAAGTACCCTTTTAACACGGTTTTAAACAGTGACTGAACCTGTATGGATTGATCTTTTTTTTCTTTTGGCTTATTTTCAGTGTAGAATACTGTTTTAGTGGGTTGTACTGTTGTTACTGCAGCAGCAGCAGCAGTTTTAGCTGTGACTCATTGACAGAAGTGCTAGTAATGTCAGGCAGAGTGGTTCCTGTTAGAGCCACAGTTCCTCCCAGGATGTCTTCATATCCCAACTGATATGGTTTAACAGGATATGTACAAAGCCGGAGGAGTGGCAACAAAAGTATTCTTTAAAGCTCTCGGAATAAGAGGTTAAAGTAGGACTTTTCTGCGTTCAATAAAAGTTGAAGTACAACAACGTTTTTGTGAGAGGCTTTAAAGAACAGAATGGAACAAAATAAAAATATGGTTCTTCTGGTGACTACTACTGAAAATGAATTCAATCGCAAAAACTAATTTAAAGAAACAACAGGATGCAATCGAGCCTTTTTGGAATTCAGAATCATATTGGCCTTAGCATGGAACAAAAATCTGAAAGATTTACTGGTTCATGCCTCTTTGAGGAGTGAAAACAGCACCCACAGAATACACATTTTAGATCGATCAAATATGTTAGGAACAAGTACACAGATTTTAGTGCTCCTGTTTGGCAAACTCTCCAGCTGGATTCGTCAAATTGAGTTTATTTAATAGAGTGTAGAATTTGTAGGAAAGTGTACGTGGGACAGACCAAAAACAAATTGCTACAATGTTTGAAACAACATGTGTACCATAGTGGTCGAGAAAATAAAATAACAGAACTTTATATACATTTTTGTGGACATGGTATGGAAAACCTGCTGATTACAGGCCTTGATGTGATGATTCTGTTAGTTTTGGTTTTGTTGTAGGTCTTTTTAGGTGCTTCTCATTTCCTGATTTTTTGCCTTCTCGTCTCCTCGCTCCTCGGTCCTCCAGATGTGACCCGGAAATCGATCTCAGCCCTCCATCTTGAAGGACATCCCAATTCCTAAAATGCATCTCGAGGATTGAGGAGGCTTGCCAGAGGAGCAATGAGCGAGGACACACCAGTGTATCCTCCAGTGTCTCCTCCAGTGTATCCTTCACGGAAGTTTTTTACCAACCGACACGCCCCCTTATTGGATATCAGTTATTGATGGGACGCTGCGGAGTGATCGGAGTGATCTGATACATGCCAACATCACTGGAGTTTCATACCAGAGTGAAGACAGATCACAGATTAAACGTTTTATAGTTTATTTGTCTTCTGATTCACCATCTAAAATCTGTGTTAATTGTAGGAGTGAACAACAAATGGACCGTGTTGATGTTAAAATGTATGAATACCTTAATTTTCAGTTTAAAATAAGCTTTGCAAACTTTTTCTTTGAATCTGTGTAAGAGCATGTTTCAGATCAGACTGCGCCTGCTCACAGCGTAGAAATTTGTAAAACAAAATAACAGAAAAACAAATTAAGACTTACTATCTGGTTTTGATTTTCTTGTTAGATCACCCATTTAAAGGCGAAAACAAGTCAACACACGGTCATTTACCTTTTCTACTGTGTACAAAACCTGAAAAAATAAATACTGACTTTTTTGTCCATTTTTCATTACCAAGATTAAATAGAATATTTCAATGATCAGATGATACACAGACCAGCTGGGATACTGAATTAATGGCTATGGAATGTATTTGCACATGTTATATATCAAAAGGGGAAGATTTAATGACAGCATACATTTTTTTGAGTATGTTCATTCAAGTTATTTGGGGTGAGTAAATAAATCATTCAACTCTTTTTGACACATATGAATGTAAGAATTACTGTTCAACATGTTATTGACCATTACTTATGTATTTCTTTTTCCAATAGAACAAAACCAAACAAATTTCAATAGAACACGTTGTGGAAAAAGTTAAAGATCTACAAAAGAATGACGAAAATGGCCTCAGACACAAAAGGCTTCTGGGGTCAAGTATGTACTGCACTTGGGATTCCCAACAATAGCAGTAATTGATACAGACTTTGAAGATCAAAAGAATTTCATAAGGTGTGTGCTTATCAATTTGATTATCAAAAAAATAAAAAATTAGATTGATGGTTGTAAAAAATCAAAGTTAACATTTGTATTTCTTTTTTTTCATTTTAGTGGAAAGTGTCTGAATCTGTGCAGCTTGCCAGGTGTTTTTTTTGTAATGCAATTTGAACAGTTGTCGTAACTTTTTGCATATATGAAAATGCAGCCATGTTGTCAAGTCATATGATCAGTATATACAATATTTGAATTAATCGCATATAACACTTAAGTAAGAATTTTTTGGGAACTTATTACGCTTTCATTTTTCAATAGTTTAGACATGGTCACGGAATGAGTTATAAATCTCAGTTTTTTTAAACGTTAAAGGGACTGTTTGTAACTTCTTACAAGTATAAATCACCCGGGTCGGTGTCCCATATGCGCGCTCACGGGTGGCTATGCTGTTCAGACAAAACTCCAACCCAAACTACACGGAAGCACCAAAACCGCAAAGTTCTATCTAGTGAAGCCTGTCTTGCAAAACAGTGTTGGCGGCGATCAGAGTACGCAGGGGAGACCGTAGCTTTGGTCTCCAGGACCGAAGTCTCTGCTGTACTCTGCTCCTCAGCCTGCCTGTTTGCCTTCACTCAGCTCGCTCCACCTCACGTGCATGTGCACACACTACCCACTGCTGAAGAGTTAGTTTAGCTCTGAGAATATTTAGTGAATGTACAGTGAACGTTTGAACTGAAATAACTGCTGCAGCTCCTCCAGACCAACAGAGATCTCTCCGCAGAGAGAAACATTATCGTCTCCAACCAAAACTCCGGCGTCTCCCCCGTTCCCTCCGGCCGCGGTCGGGAGGCTGAGGCAGGAAAAGCCAACTCTAGGATCAGCATTGATTCATGGAGAGACCTTGGTCTGGTCAGCTAACATTACTGCCAAGCAGCTGAAATATAGAGTGATATTGTGGTTTTAGCTGACGTGTGTCGCCTCACTGTTTTGAGCGATGCTCCTTCATGTCTATGTAGAGCGAGCAAGCGCGAGCCTGCGATGAATTTCGTTGACTTAACGGCCACAGGTGTCGCTGTTAACAAGCATTTCTGATTCTTACAAACAGTCTTTTTAATGAAGTTTTGGATGTTTATTTAAATTTTTCAGAATATTCACCTTTCAGAATTTCTTTCTTTTAAAGCTCAATTAAGAATTGATCTTGATTATATTAATATTATTTCTTTCAAAGCAAAAGCCAGAATTGCCAGCATCTCCTCAGCAGACAGAACGCTGGACGGAAGAAGATGAACAGAAATCACCTGAGCAAGTATGTCATTACTGTGTGTGAGTTGCATCTTGTGTTGTGTATTTTTGGTGCGCGAATGTGCCTCGTCTAGATATCAGGAGGTTCCTGGTTCAATCCCGAGCTCCTGTAATAGTGTGTCAAAGTATCCTTGAACAAGACAATAAACCCCTAATTGCTCCAGATGAGCATGTTGGGATCTTGCATCGTTGCCCCCCATCACCATAAATATATGTGTGTGTGAATGGGTGAATTTGAAGCATACATTGTAATTGATGTTGATAAAAGCGCTATATAAAATGCAGTCCATTTACCACTTACCATGTTTACATCGGCTGCTTTTCGCAGCATTTTATTTTTTGACAAAAAAAATATTGGAATGATAAATCACATCCTCATGACAGTCAGAAAGTGTCTGAGACATTATGTGGATCATAAAATACATCCATAACCAATTAAAAATACAAATATATATGTGAAAGCAATTATGTAAAGTTAGTCATTGTAGCAATAGGATCATAATTGTATCCAGCATTATCAATCCATTGCTACATATATTATTTTAGTGGTATTTTTCTTCTATTTTAAGATTAATTGTTTATGAAATTGCCAGTACTGACAAATCAATGATGTTTTATTTTTATACTGAAACTCCCTACATTTTCATATTCCTTTATTATTAGGAATTTCTTACATCTTATTTTAGGAACAATATATTCACATAATATTGTCATAGCTGTTTGAGTACAGCATAGTATCTTATATTATATTTATGTACTTTAGTATCCCCATTACATTTCTCATGCATATTCTTAAGATTATTTTGGCTATTTTAAAAATAAGTCCTTGAATGAATATCTTGATATGTGTCAATGTACACGTAAAGGGACTGTTTGTAACTTTTTACACGTATAAATCACCCGGCTTGGTTTCCCATGCGCGCTCGCGTGTGGCTACGCTGTTCAGACTCCCTGTGGACACGTACCATCAGACTCCAACACAAACTCCAGTGAAGCACCAGAACCTCTTGGTTGTATCTAGTGAAGCCCGTCTGTTAAACAGTGTTGGCCGCGGTCGGAGGACGCAGGGGAGACCGTAGCTTTGGTCTCCAGGGCCGGAGTCTCTGCTGTACTCTGCTCCTCTGCCTGTTTGCCTTCACTCACACACCGCGCTCGTTCTCATTCCACCTCACGGTCATGCATGCACACTACACACTGGGGGAGAGTTAGTAGTTCTGAGAATATCTAGTGAATGTACAGTGGACGTTTGCAGAAATAACTGCTGCAGCTCCTCAAGACCAACAGAGGTTTCCCGTGTCTTGTGAAGTGACGGGGCTCCGCAGAGAGAAATGTTATCGTCTCTGACCAGGTGCCGGTGCCTCCCTGCGGGCGCAGTCGGGAGGCTGAGGCAGGAAAGATAAGATATTCCTTTATTAGTCCCGCAGTGGGGAAATTTGCAAACACTAGGATCAGCAGTGATTCATGGAGAGACCTTGGTCTGGTCAGCTAACATCACTGCCAAGCAGCTGAAATATAGAGTGATATTGTGGTTTTAGCTGACGTGTGTCGCCTCACTGTGTTAAGCGATGCTCGTTCATGTCTATTTAGAGCGAGCAAGCGCGAGCCCGACGCTGACTTTCGTTGACTCAACGGCCACAGGTGTCGCTGTTAACAAGCATTTTTCTGATTCTTACAAACAGTCCCTTTAAGATACCATCCATCCATCCATCCATCTTCAACCGCTTATCCGGGATCGGGTCGCAGGGGCAACAGCTCCAGCAGGGAACCCCACACTTCCCTTTCCCAGGCCACATTAACCAGCTCTGACTGGGGGATCCCGAGGCATTCCCAGGCCAGTGTGGAGATATAATCTCTCCACCTAGTCCTGGGTCTTCCCCGTCGTCTCCTCCCAGCTGGTCGTGCCTGGAACACCTCCCAAGGGAGGCGCCCGGGGGCATCCGTACTACATGCCCAAACTACCTCAACTGGCTCCTTTCGACGCAAAGGAGCAGCGGCTCTACTCTGAGTCCCTCACGGATGACTGAGCTACTCACCCTATCTCTAAGGGAGACACCAGCCACCCTCCCGAGGAAACCCATTTCGGCCGCTTGTACCCGCGATCTTGTTCTTTCGGTCATGACCCAACCCTCATGACCATAGGTGAGAGTAGGAATGAAGATTGACCGGTAGATCGAGAGCTTTGCCTTCCGGCTCAGCTCTCTTTTTGTCACAACGGTGCGGTAGAGCGAATGCAATACCGCCCTCCGCTGCAGAAGAAACAGAATTCAGGTTTACAACAAAAAAGTGTGATGTTTTGTCCTTTACTGATGAAACAAACTTCTCATCTCCTATCAAGGTATTGTTGAACTTCCAATATTTGTTTTATAAGAGTATAAAAGAGGAGAAAATGTTACAGAAATAGTGGCATGATCCAATATTAATATATTGTATATCTCAGCATTAATCACATTCTCATTTAAGATATTTGACATTAACAAATAGTCTATCCTGGAGTAGGAATTGTGGACCTTAGAATAAAAAGTATATTCATGGCAGCTTGGATTAAGACAACACCATATATCCGTTAAACCTAGAGAATTCTGAATTTCTCCAAAAGCTGCAGACAGGGTGACATCTGCTAGAAGGGGACGGTTTGAGCGGTCTATTATTGGGTCACAAACTGAGTTGAAGTCCCCACCAAGCAGCACAGGATCACTAATGAACCTGGATAGTAGTACACATAATGTCTGTCGACAGGAATGCCACTTGGCGGAATGCCCAGAATTCGGAGCATAAATATTAACAAAAGTATATTTTTTATTTTCAAGAAGACCAGAAATCACAATATACTGTATCTCCCTTCCTTGTCAGCAATTAACTCTATTAATTTAAAAGAAACTTTTTTAGAAATCAAATTCGTACACCCCGTGAAGCACTGCTACCTGGGGCCGCAAACACTTGGCTTACACATCTTTGCATTAAATTTTGTGATTCCACCTCATTTAAATGAGTTTCTTGTAGCATTGCAACGTCACATGCCAAATATCTTAAATGAGAAATTATTTTGCTGTGCTTCACTTTATTTGACATACATTTTTACATTCCATGATATCAAATTAATAGTATTACTTCCCATTAAGTGTGAAATTTATATATTCTAGGCCAATACTCTGTACATTATTTTCCATAGCTACTAAGACTGCTCTGCACTTCAAGGGAAAAGGAGAAAAAGAAAAAAGAAGACAATACAAACAGAAAACGCAAAAAACACATAATATTGCCAGTAGGCAATAAAAATAAATGAGATAAGAGAAGGACAGTAAATCCCTCTTCTGACCATGACCCAACAGCGACTGGGTGAGGGCATGGCAACACATAACCAGAACTAACTTGATTGGGCTGTTAATTTAGATACAAAATAAACAATAATAACTGGTCGGTAACTTAAGCCCAAGAAGCGCATCTTGAAAGGTTAACTTATCGTAACATTATTAAAGACTTATGGAGCTGAACAGCTCTTTAACAAAAAAACAAAAAAAAACAACTTTAATACATGATCACAACAACAACATCTTCTTCACATCAACTCTAACACGTGATCACAACAAGCTTCTGGCTGATCTGATTGGCTGACTGTTCTCTCTCTCTCTGTGTCACCGTTCTCTTCTCACAGCTTAACAGAAGAAACACATCACAACATTACTGTTGAACCCCGCATGGCCCAACTCGGACTCTCGACTGACCTCAGAGTCTTCAGTCTATAGTGTGGACTCGCCACAAGATCAGACAGCAGCTTCACATCTGAATCCTTCAGGTCGTTGTATCTCAGATCCAGCTCTCTCAGATGGGAGGGGTTGGACTTCAGAGCTGAGGCCAGAGAAGCACAGCTGATCTCTGACAAACTGCAGCCACTCAATCTGAATAAAGAATAAATGATGAAGATAAAAATCACTTTGTAATCCAATCAGATGTGTTCAGGTTTTAAATGTGTAGCTCAACATTACTATGTCCTAATCAATGAGCTTTTCCCTAAATGAGCAGAGTGACTTTGTCATTGTGTTATTGTGGATCATCATAATGTCAGCCTTCTACAGACATCATCCAGATGTCACCACAACATTCATACACCTGTTCATGTCAACACACATCAATAACATGCTGCTGATCTCTGTCAAGTCTGGAATTAGAGGATCAATAATATAGTGATCCTTTAAACAGCTGCATTTGGTGTGTGTGTGTGTGTGTGTGTGTGTGTGTGTGTGTGTGTGTGTGTGTGTGTGTGTGTGTGTGTGTGTGTGTGTGTGTGTGCTGAAGGATCAATGTGAATGATCAGACATTATTTGTGGAATACATTGAAACAAACAGAAACCAGAGAAATATTTCTACTTCATGAAGTAAACTTGGATCAATTTAAAACCAATATTAGTTCAGAGGATCTTCTGTATCCAGATGTGACCATTTACCAACAATGATAAATATTAATTTACTTTGACAACTAACAGTGGACATTTTCTACACTTTAAGAAATACAAGTATTTTGTGACTGCAGACTGAATTTAGTTCAAGAAACTATGAAAATATGAAGAAAAGGATATTAACAACTTTATGGATGTAATTTATGTTTGTACATAAATCAGCTTCAATTGTTATTTAAACATGTAAGATCTATGACAGTAACAGAGAGTCAGTGAACTGACCTCAGAGTCTCCAGTCTACAGCGTGGACTCTCCAGAAAACCACACAACAACTTCACTCCTGAATCCTTCAGCTTGTTGTCACTCAGCTCCAGCTTTCTCAGATGGGAGAGGTTGGACTTCAGAGATGGGACCAGAGAAGCACAGCTGATCTCTGACAAACTGCAGCCCTTCAATCTGAATAAAGAATAACTTATGTAAGTTTAGAAGACAACGTTCCTGCTTGAAATTATTCAATGTTTAATAATGTGTTCAGAGCTGAAGAAGGTTTAGAACGTAAAAGTTTAGAAAATGTAAACTCCAAATAATAATAATAATAATAATAATAATACATTTTATTTATGGGTGCCTTTCAAAACACTGACGGTCACCTTACAAGGCAGAGTTAAAAATGAATAACAATGTAACAATAAATAATAAAATTAACAAATCAAATTTACAGTGTATAAAATCATTATGTACAGAGGATTCGTGGAACCAGATGGATAATTATCAAAGTAAATATGCCAGTTTAAAGAGATGTGTTTTGAGACAAGATTTGAAAGTGGAGAGAGAGTCAATGTTACGGATGTCTGGTGGGAGGGAGTTCCAGAGGCAGGGGGCAGAGCGGCTAAAGGCTCTAGACCCCATGGTGGTCAAGTGGGCGGGTGGCACAGTGATGTGGATGGAAGAAGAAGACCTGAGAGTGCGGATGGGTGTGTTGATATGCAGGAGTTCAGAGAGGTACTGGGGGGCGAGGTCATAGATGGCTTTAAAGGGGAGGAGCAGAATCTTGAAATCAGTGTGATATTTAACCGGGAGCTAATGAAGATGCTGAAGGACAGGAGTGATGTGATTAATGGAGGGTGTTCTGGTGATGATGCGAGTGACATTGAAAATGGATGTTAAATTTATGGAAGATATGGCCAAGAGGAAGTAGACAAATGGTAAACAAAAGGGGTCCCAAGGAAAGAGACCTGGGGAACACCGGTAGAGACTGGAAATGGCTGGGATTTGAAAGTTTTGAGTTGGATGAGCTGAGTGCGACCACAGAGGTATGATTTAAACCAGTCCAAGGGTGTGTTAGTGATTCCAATAGATGCTAGTCTGTCGAGGAGGATGTCGTGAGAGATGGTGTCAAAGGCTGTGCTCAGATCAAGGAGGATGAGAATAGATAACAGTCCGGAGTCAGCTGCCATGAGGTCATTAGTGATTTTTACCAAAGCTGTTTCTGTGCTGTGGAGGGGGCGGAAACCAGACTGGAATTGTTGATAAAGGTTATTGTCAGACGTGAGCATGAACCTGAGATGCAACTATTTTTTCGAGGATTTTAGATAGAAAACGTAGGTTCGAGATAGGACGAAGGTTATTGAAATTGTTGGGATCTGCACCAGGTTTCTTGAGTATTGAAGTTATAGTGGCTCTTTTGAAAGATGAGGGAACAATACCAGAGGTGAGGGAGGAGTGTATGATGACAGTTATTAGGGAGGACAGAGAGGATAGGCAGGCTTTTACCAAGACAGTAGGAAGAGGTTCTAACTGACAGGTAGATGGCTTGGATTTCCGAATGAGGTCTGATAATTCAACAACAGAGGGGAGTTTGAAACTTGAAAGTGAACGAGTGAGAGGGGCTGAAATAACCGGAAGAGATGAACTGTGGGAGGTATTAGAAGACAGTTGCTGGTGAATCTTGTCTATTTTGGCATTAAAAACTGACATTAAGGTGTTTACAAATACCTGAAGCCAACAGGATGCAGGTTAAAAACTGTAAAATACAAAAAGTGAAACAGAGCTCTCATGACAACGTGCTGCTACTTCAATAAAGACGTAGTGACTTCACCTCGTAAACTCTGACAGCTCCACCAGTGGAACCATCGATACAAACTCATGTTGAGCAGCCAAACACCAATAAAAACCACAGAAATTGATTCAGGATTCAACTCAAGATCTCAAAGTTTCTGAAGATGTCAAAAATGTCAGGATGGATTTGGGGGGAATGGGAAGAAAATCAGGCAACAAAAAAATCAGCAGAAGTACATCTGCTACTCACACAATGTGGGCTCTGGGCATGAAAATGACAATTGTGTCGAACTGAAACTGTGCTGTGCTTTGCGCTAGGTGTGAGATAGGGTCCTTAGTGTGGATCAGTATAATATCAGCCTTATGTCTACAGTTTATTGTCACCACAACTTTCAAATCATATTAATCTCAGTACAGAAGTAACAAATGGTGTCTGACCTCAGAGTCTCCAGTCTACAGTGTGGACTCTCCAGAAAACCACACAGGAGTTTCACTCCTGAATTCTTCAGCTTGTTTCCTCTCAGATCCAGCTCTCTCAGATGGGAGGGGTTGGACTTCAGAGCTGAGGCCAGAGAAGCACAGCTGATCTCTGACAAACTGCACCAACTCAATCTGAATAAAGAATAAATGATGAAGATAAAAATCCCTTTATAATCCAATCAGATGTGTTCAGGTTTTAAATGTGTAGCTCAACATTACTATGTCCTACTCAATGATCTTTTCCCTAAAATGAGTAGAGTGACTTAGTCATTGAGTTATTGTGGATCATCATAATGTCAGCCTTCTACAGACATCATCCAAATGTCACCACAACATTCATACACCTGTTCATGTCAACACACATCAATAACATGCTGCTGATCTCTGTCAAGTCTGGAATTAGAGGATCAATATCAAATCAGACTTGTTGATTATTTAATTTATTACATGGCCTTCTTCTCACTGTATCTGGTAGCTTAGCAGGTTTATGTAATTTACAGGATAGGTCCACATTCGTTCAAGTGTGTCTGTAAACAACAGCCACATGTCATTTTTGCATTAAAAGAGTTATTGGTGGCAGAAATCATTCCTCCTGTGAAGTGGCCCCTTCATAACACAACTACACTGTAAGAAATGACTTCATAAGTTCAACTGAAACTAATATGAAGATTCAGCAGTCTGAGTCCGACAAATCAAGTGGGTGTTTACTAGGGCTGGGACGATTCAACTATCTCCTGATTCAGTATTATCACGATTCAATATGTATATTGCAATTTATTGTGATTTTTGATAACTTCTTTAACACTAGACCATGGGAAAAAGTTGAATCATACACTTCTAGGGACTTTCACTTTGGAAAATCTCCAAATAAATCCAGTAAAAATGTTTGAATTTCAGCATGCATGTAGTCAGAGATGTCCTAAAGTCAAATATATCAGGATCATTGGCAGGAATTATTTATTACATTTTTTATCCATCAACCCAAAAATCAAAGAATAAAGACATTTCCCTCACAGATTAGTGGTATTTTCTTTTATAATTTATAAGGGACATGTCATGTTTTATACTATTTATCAATCTTATTTCCATAGATGTATTTTGTATATACAGTTCCCTTTGTTAAAACCTTATTTTGAAAAGCGGACGTAGTCCCACGTGTCTACTTCCTCTAACTTCTCCAAGGTGGTCTCTAGCTCTCCCGTCAGCTCCGTTCTCTTTATCCATCCATGGTCAGCTCCATCGGGGCCATTTGAATGCAGAGAACAGAAATGTCAGTATGTGGGTGCTCTACAGTTGTAGCGTCGGCCCATTTGACCATGGAGACGAGAGCGACGGCCGACTCGATCGCACGTTACCGCCATACGATAACTTTTCCTGTCCGTGACAGAGTTAGCATGTGTTGTGCCCTTAAACAGGGGAAATAGTGAGAGAGAAGGATGAATAAATCACACACGCAGCTCTTCCCTTCACTCGTCTCTGTATTGAGTGAGGAAGAGGAGCGCGATCCCCCTACTGGAACCCCGAGGTATTACGCACAATCAACGCAAGATCAACCCACACACACAAGGATCTGTATCACCTATCTGCATTATTCCTCTTTCTGGTTCACTGCATTATTCTTGCCTGTCACACATGCAGCTTTAGCCGTGATGTCTAGCTCTGCTTTTCCTATCAATGTGTGAAACCCAAAGTGTTTCCATCCTTTACCGGATGTGTGTAGTGTTTACCATGCTGGATTTAACATGGGAGGGTGCAGGTCGTATCCACGCTGACCCTCCAACGTTTTATACTTTCTCGTTTTGGCTCGCGGCGGCTGGCTGGTTTGTTTTGGTTGATGGATACGGAACAGATATGACGGAACGGATATGACGGAACGGATATGACGTCATGTTACTCAGACTACAACAATAAAAGCTGTAACTTCCTTCTACCTCCACATAGACTCAAATGGAGCAAATATATAGATTCTGGCATTAAAAAATCTATTTCAAAATTGTTAAAAAAATTGCAATACATAGGTGAATTGATTTTTTGCCCACCCCTAGTGTTTACCAAAGTTACAGACTGTTTAGTACCAAATTCCCTCTTTGAGTTACTAATCCTCCTGCAGAAAATCACATATTGTGATATTAGATTTTCTCCAAGTCACACAGCCCTAATATATCTAACAGACTGCTGAAGCCTCCGATTAGTTTAAGATCAACTTTACAGGTCATTTTACACAGAACAAGACTGTGAATTTAGTCCTCATCTCATAACACTCAGGTTACACGGGGATTGCTTCACAGACAGAAGGAATGATGACAGACATCAATAACTCTTTGAATGTACGTGTGAAAATGTGAGTATTGTATTCAGATAGACTTGAAAAACATATGAACCTGCAAAGATGTTTCAGATGCAGAATATTTATCTGGTTGTTGTTGCAATCTAAATGTCTGTGGCTTCAAATAATTAGACAACACTGACATGAAAACAGAGCACAGTTAGATCTGCTGTCAAAAAGAACGTTGGAATAACTTAGAACCATAGAAACCTCTAATTAAATGGTGTCGTTCATAATCATCACTTCTGTGCCTTTAAGTTGGTGCAATACGTTTTTGTTTAAGTGTGCTGCACCTTTAGACATGTTCAAATAGAGTGCTACAAGAATGGGTCCTAAAACCCAGAAATGAGTTAGCATTTTAGCACTTCCTGTTCCCTCATCTGGAAGTCAATGGGTTTTTTGAATGGGTTTTTAGTTACATGCCTGAAATAAGGTCTGTGGTTAAAGGTCCAGTGTGTAGGATCTGACGGTATCTAGCAGTAAGGTGAGGAGATTGCAACCAACTGAAGCATCTCCTGTGTACCAAGCATGCATGACGTGAAAACATGTGTACAAACTACATAAGCTATAGTCAGTGATCTGACCTCAGAGTCTCCAGTCTACAGTTTGGACTCTCCAGTCCAGCAGACAGCAGCTTCACTCCTGAATCCTTCAGGTTGTAGTTTTCACTCAGGTCCAGCTCTTTCAGATGGGAGGGGTTGGACTTCAGAGCTGAGGCCACAACTTCACAGTGAGTATCTGAGAGTCCACTGTCAGAAAGTCTGTCATGACACAAAAATTACGAAATATGTTATTATGAAAGATGACAGTTTATATTTACTTGATGCATTTGATGACTAAACAGTTTGATATATACTTCTTTGATTAACATTTACTCCTCACATCAGTGGTTCAGCTAATCTTATCTCACTGTTTGACATGAAACAATAATTCTCATCCCTCTCTCTCAAACCTGCAGACTTTTAATCTTTGCTTTTCTTTAATCTTGCAGATGAAGAAGGAGAAAATGTAGTTACATTGAGGCTTCCATAATGTCCAGTCTGTCAGTGTGATCTGATCCTAGGTCTGTCTCCACAAAGTTAGCATGAGGCCTTCTTGATTAGAAAAACATTTTTTAAACTCAGTGAATAAGTAATAATAATAATAATACAGTTGAGAAAGTTGACCTCTCTTTGCTAGCTACCTGCTGCTGTCAGGTTCACATCCATAAATGGGAAAATTCAGTGACTGCTGCCAAACGGTAGAGAAATTAAACAAATTGTGTAATAATATTAAACCTGTACATAATTAAACATTCATATAATTAGATATTTTGATGACTGCATGGCGTTTTGTCATTCACACTCTTTTCTGAGCATCAAACATATTCAGCTCAAAAACACAATTAACGAACCAATAAGGTTGCATTATTTTCATCATAATATCATTAGAAAGATGTTATCAGTGTATCAGCATTAAAAATATAACATTGATCTTTGGTGTGTATAAGATCTCTTAAAACCATTCTGCTGTTATATATTCATCAGACCGCTGTTATTGGTGGAAGCCGTGTATTTCCTGCTACTACTCTTCTCTATAGCAACAAGAGAGAGAAACACCAGAGTTTCCTTCTGTGAGTAACAGAATAAAAGTAAAGACTTAAAAACAAGATTATGGAACACAACTTGAATTCATTAGCAATAAAATGCATTTGTCTCGTATGACCAGTAGTTTACGGTGGATAATGCTAGAGTTGGGTCGCTTTCGGTTTTGCCGGTCCAGTCCGGTGTACAAGCTTAAACCGGTTGGATTTTATGCTAACCTGCAGAACCAATATTTGTCATTATGACACATTCTGGCAAATTAAAAAGTAGCCTACATCTACAACCTGTGCCGACAGAGTCACAGTGCTAAATCCAGCCTGTATTGCATTACTAATAAGCAATATGACAACGTGATTAACATAATATTATGATATTATATCATCTTGTTTATAAACCAACATAATATTATGATATTATGTTGGTTTATAAACAAGAACAGGTTTGTTAACTAGGAAGTTCATGTGTATTTTTGGTGTGACGAGACGAGACATGGCAGAGCTGGTCTCAAAGAAAACTAAAACTGTGGCAACATGGCAGCATTTTGGATTTGAAGCCAATGAAAGAGATGAGCCCAATAACACACGAGGTAAGGTGTAATGCGGTGCCGCTTCTTCTTCTTTAGTGTTTATTGAAGGTGCAAACCAGCTTAGAGGTGCATTACTGCCACCAAGTGGACTGGACTGAACACTGCACTCTTATTCATGGGCTCTCTCCGGCTGCTGAGTCAAGTGCGACACCTAGAGGTACAATTCGGTATACCAGTCCGGTCCGGAGTTTGGCTTAATACCAGACCAGTTTGAAATATTTCACACCGGCACAACCCAAGCTAATGCTAATGTTAAAACTTTAGATTGATGTTGTTGTGCAACTGACATTACTTAATCAGTTCACTGACTTGATGAATATTCTCCACTTGTGCTACCAAATCACTGTTAGCATAGCATTCAACTTTACCCCATAATTGTCACTTGTGGCCACAGTGGCTGCTTCAGCTAAAGTTACATAATAATTAATAAGAGGAAGAAGAAGAAGAAAAAAAATAATCCATCTATACAGCACTTTTCAAAAATAAGTTTACAAAGAGCTTCAAAGAAATAAAAACATTTTTTTGGTCCAGGTTCTTTAAAAGGTGCAACATGTAAGATCTGGCCTGAATTTTAGTTTGAAACATAAAAATAATTAACATTATCAAAAGAATGTGAAGAAGTAACAGTTTTATAACGTGTTAAAGTATTATTTTACAGTGTGTCTCTGTAACATGTTTAAGTATTTAAAAAAAAAAAGGAAAAAAACGTGTTAAATGCTGTTTAATCAGTGATATCAATATCAGAAATACTTTATCTACCCTGAGGGCAATTACAATTGTTCCATTTTAGAATAAAAATATACTGGGGAAAAAAAGTTCGGAAACTTGTGTTTGTTGGATTATTTCTCTGTCGTTACAATGCTAACTGGCATTGTATTTTACATCGTTGGAAAGCCTGTTTATTTACCTTCACAATGATGTCCAACTTGTAAGGATCATGCATTTGTGGGATGAGGAGCACAGCTGATTATGTGGGTAGCGCCCAAGAAAAATTTGCCAAAATACTCTGCCAATGGTAGCAGGGGTAGGGCTTCAGGGCTCTGCAGACTGAGTCCAGCATGTTGTCCATAGCAGGCAGACCACGGCTCGTTGACTGCAGTTCACTTTACAACCAAACTCTTCTACTGTATTTCACCGGTGTGACCGTGAGTAAGCTATGACCTGTGTGTGTTTTTCCCCCGTGAGTAAGACGGTATTTCCCCGGTGTCAGACTTGATACTAACAAATAACACTAATAACGTTACCTTCTGGAAAATACTTCCAATAATTAAATCCATGCTCTACTTTATAACCGTGGTGGTTATGTCAAAGCCAGCAACTAATTCACATATTTGGAAATTACCTCCGCTAAGTGTATTTTATGGATGTTTCTGACTACGAGTAACAGCTACCGGGGTCTGTTTTTTCCTGTGAAACAGAGTGTATTTCACCGATGTTCCTATATATGAGTAGCCGTGACTAAGGTGTGTAACGCAACTATGTCATGGCAGGTGTATTGCTCAGGACCCAAAGAAGCACAATGAAAGTGGGAAGTTGT
The DNA here is from genome assembly GCA_916701655.1 of Sebastiscus albofasciatus. Classification (NCBI taxonomy): domain Eukaryota; kingdom Metazoa; phylum Chordata; class Actinopteri; order Perciformes; family Sebastidae; genus Sebastiscus; species Sebastiscus albofasciatus. The sequence continues at coordinate 41,648 of CAKAOI010003549.1, forward strand.
TTGTATGAGCGGTTCCTGAGAAAGCTGCAAGCATTCAGCCCGTTCTGAACAGACATGCTCTGAACGGACGCTGCACTGTCTGGATTAAATTAGAAGAAGCAGAAACAAGAAATCGACTCACACCCCCGCCTCGTCCTCCTCGCCGCGGGGAGGCTGCTTCGCCGGGAGTAGAGTGTGCGGCAGCTCCAGGAGATGTACCCCCAGTTAGCAGTTAGCTCAATTTCAGCCAGTGCAAACACCAGCACCAGGGCTCTGATCCCAGGACCACCCCGACTCCCCGCCAGATCAGCAAACGTTCTGTTGCTGCCGTTAGACCCAGTGCTCCACCAGCCAGCTGATCTTTTGTTTTTTTTATTTGTTTTACCAGGTTCACGTCACCTCCATTACCCAAAGAGATGAATAAGAAAAAACTGTAAAATGTAACAAATATTACAAATAAATAGAATAAGTGTTCATTAAAGGGACTATTTGTAACTTTCAGAAATGTTTGTTAACAGCGACACCTGTGGCCGTGAAGTCAACGAAAGTCAGCGTCGGGCTCGTGCTTGCTCGCTCTACATAGACATGAACGAGCATCACTCAAAACAGTGAGGCGACACGCGTCAGCTAAAACCACGATATTGCTCTATATTTCAGCTGCTTGGCAGTAATGTTAGCTGACCAGACGGTGGTCTCTCTATGAATCACTGCTGATCCTAGTGTTGGCTTTTCCTGCTTCAGCGTCAGTGCCGGGGCTCTGAAGCAGGAAAAGCAGGTCGGTGCCGGAGCTCTGTAGCGAGACACGTTATTGCCTCCCCGACCGGGTGCCGGTGTCTCCCGACTGCGCCCGCAGGGGAGACACCGGCACCCGGTCGAAGGCGATAACGTGTCTTGCTGCGGAGCTCCGTCACTTCACAAGACACGGGAAACCTCTGTTGGTCTGGAGGAGCTGCAGCAGTTATTTCTGGACAAACGTCCACTGTACATTCACTAGATATTCTCAGAGCTAAACTAACTCTTCTGCAGTGTGGAGTGAGCGCGCGTTCACGTCTAGAGGTGGAGCGAGAACGCATGCTGTCTGAGTGAAGGCAAGCAGTCAGAGGAGACGAGAGTACAGCGGCCACCACGAGCGTGCATGTGTCCCGACCCGGTACATTTATACGCTTAAAAAGTTACAAACAGTCCCTTTAACTTGACAGCTGGAAACACAACCTACTGAAACATTTTTTAACTCAACATTTGAAACAGCTCAAGAACATCTGTGACAAAGTACAACTTATTTATGTATTAAACACATGGAACACTTAAGAATAATTTTATAGTGTGTATATTTGAAGAAATAAACTACTAATCTACACTGATCTATAAAGTTAGTCACATCTGGACTTACTGAGCTTTTCCGCAGTTCCTCACAGCTGGAATCAGTCTCCGTCGTCCCGCGTCTGTTGTTTTGTACTTCTTCAGGTCCAACTCATCCAGAACCTCCTCTGACATCTGCAGCATGTAGGCCAGAGCTGAGCAGTGGATCATAGAGAGTCTCTTCTTTGATCTGTTCCCTGACTTCAGGAACTTTTGGATCTCCTGATGTACCGAGTGGTCGTTCAGCTCCGTCAGACAGTGGAAGATGTTGATGCTTCTGTCAGGAGAGATATTATCTCTGATCATCTCCTTCAGGTTGTTGATGGCTCTCTGGATGCTTCCTGAACTGCTCCTCATCTGACCCAGCAGACTTCCTAAGAGCCTCTGATTGGACTCCAGAGAGAGGCCATGAAGGAAGCGAACAAACAGGTCCAGGTGGCCATTTTTACTTTCAAGGGAATTCTCCATGGCTCTCTTCAGGAAGACATCCAAAGATGGGCCACGACTATCATTGTTTCCAAAATGCTTAGAGATGTTCTTGAGAAAAGACTTTAGGTCTGACTCTCTGTGCTTGTAGTCTTCTCCCAGGAAGGCCTCCAGTACCTCTGTGTTGCTGTTTGTGTAACAGTGGAACATGTAGACTGCAGCCAGAAACTCCTGAATGCTCAGGTGAACAAAGCAGTAGACTGTTTCCTGGAAGATCACACTCTCTCTTTTGAAGATCTCTGTACAAACTCCTGAGTACACCGAGGCCTCTGTGACATCTAGACCACACCGCTCCAGGTCTTCTAGGTAGAACATGATGTTTCCTTTCTCCAGATGTTCAAACGCCAGCCTCCCCAGCTTCAGAAGAACTTCTCTGTCAGCCTCCGTCAGCTCCTGTGGACTCGTCTCACGTCCCTCACCGTACTTCTGCTCCTTCCTCTTTGTCTGAACCAACAGGAAGTGTGAGTACAGGTCAGTCAGGGTCTTGGGCAGCTCTCCTCTCTGGTCTGTAGT
>CAKAOI010003550.1:0-11748 GCA_916701655.1 Sebastiscus albofasciatus
GTCAGAAAAATAAAAGTTTGAAAAATTGTTCGAAAAAAAAGTCTGAAAAAATGTCCGTAAAAAAAAGTCTGAAAAATGTTGGAAAAAAAATGTCCGTAAAAAAAAAAAGTCTGAAAAATGTTGGAAAAAAAAAGTCTGAAAAAATGTCCGTTAAAAAAAAGTCTGAAGAAATGTTGGAAAAAAAAAGTCTGAAAAAATGTCCGTAAAAAAAAAAGTTTGAAAAACTGTCCGTGAAAAAAAAAAGTCTGAAAAATGTTGGAAAAAAAAAAGTCTGAAAAAAGTCTGAAAGAATGTCCGTAAAAAAATCACATCTCAGTCAGAGGACACATTTTACTGACCAATGAGGACTTTTACTACTGATACTTAAAGTTCATTAAGATGGTAATACTTAAATAGTATTTGAATGAAATACTTTCACTTGTTAAATAGTGGTATTACATTGTTGATTTGATACTTTTCCATAAGTAAGTACATGCATGTGGACGTTTGGATTAAGTTACCTCCACGTCTACATATTGACTCGGTTTCACAGGTTCAGATGAGGTTTTTTAACGAACGACGTCGGCGGGTGTTTGTTTCTTATTTGTGTGAGATTATGTGTTTCTGGGAAGCTGCTTGCTCAGCAGCATTACTTCTCCGCCACAGCGCTTCACACGCTGACTGATCTATTAGAGGAACCTGTTTGAATCAGGCCGCCCCGCGAGACGAGAGGGCTGTTAATTCCCAGACTGTGAGTAAGTGCACACACGGCTGCAGAGGTCTGCTGGTTTAGATTCACGTGGTTTGATCATACTTCACCCCGGTAATAAGGTGCATTCAATCCTACAAAAGAGGCGTCCTCACAATACAGATTGCTGTTTTTAATGACTCCCTCAGACCCTCTCAGGCTCTTAAATAATGATCTCACTCTCTGAGCTTTACAGCCCACAGCTCACAGCTCACACAGCGTGGCGTTCTATCACCTACTGAGGGATAAGTGGGCTATCGGCTGGGCAAAATTAACCCTCTTGTTTTGTTTTTTAGCGACGGTGAAGTGATATCAGCACCGCTTCGTCATGTTGTTCCTCATTTAGTTTCACTCTGAGGACTACACCAGAAAACGTTAGAGGATAAAGCTGATTTAGTAGTTTTGGGACATCATTTCTGTCGGTTGTGATAACTCTGTACTCACCGAAAATGTACTCTTCGCTAAGCCCCAATCTACCGCTGCATATATACAGTTTACAGTGATAACAGTGGCAAACATACCGTTGATATTCATAAACAATGCCTCTTTAATATCACACAGAAGTACACAAAAGAAGGCTTCAAATTTGTCGGTCTGTTCTCATCAGTGCTTGACATGTTGGAGTGTGTATCGGCCTTGTGTTTGCGACTTATTCCAGTTTATTCATTATTTCTTTAAGCAATAACGTAGTGGAGAGAGAAGGCAGAACATTTAGTTTAAGGCTGAACGGTAAAATAACCTGTAATTGTGTAATTGTGTAATTGTTAATGGTATTTTTGGTGTCTTTTAAACCCCTGAGGGTTGAGCACTTTGTGTTCATGACACAAACCGAAGCTCTAACAAACCATAATGATCCTTTAATCACAACACTAAACTACTATTGATTCCAGTTTATTTCTCTGTGGGTCCAGAGGTAGAGTATGATGATGTGTTGGGCGTAACATCCTGTAGTCAGTTTGGTGTAATGTAAGCTGTTTATTGTTGGTCTGCAGTGAGAACATTAGAGCGTCTCCGGGCTGCCAGGTGTTTCTCTGGAAGCTCTCCTCTTTCCTCTCTCAGCCTCCTCCATCTCCACATCTCCCTCTTCTTCCACATCCTCTACGCCGCGTTAAAGTTCCATCACGAGCAACGCAGGTGAAAAGATAAGGTTGAATCCACTTTGTGTCCAGATGAAACGAGAGCGGTCGGTTCGGTCGGTGTGTTTTCAGGCAGATTGTCTGATTTGCAAAGACATCAATCTCCATCATGTCTGGTTTATGTGATCCTCTCTCTCTCTCTCTCCCTCGTACTCACCCTCTCTCTCTCTCTCTCTCCCGCCACTTGTGTCGCCATCTGTTCTCGATTAATGTGAGTTACGAGCAGTAATTGAAGCATCTGTTCATCCGGTGTGCATCCTTTGCTCTGACACTCTAACATATAGCAGCTCTCTCTCTCTCTCTCCTTCATTATGTCTCTCTAACACACAAACTCCTTCAACTGGTTGGTCGGTGCACCACTTTGATCCTGGCTGAAATATCTCAACAACCACTGGATGGATCACCTTGAAAATCCTACTGACTTTTCTTCTAGCGCCACCATGAGGTTGATATTTGTGGTTTTGAGTGAAAGTGGATTTCCATTTGGTGAATTTCCCCCTCAGGAGGAATCGTAATAACTTTGGCAATCAGCCTTTGATTTGGAATCACCACTTGGGAGTAGTATGTGCTAGTGGAGGAGGAGTGACATGCCGGGTTAGGCGTAATGATGCACCACAATCTAAAGCGAGTTGTATGATGCCAAACAGGAAAAAACATAGACTACGCTATGGTTAAGATGAACACCGCTGGGGAGGCGCGTGGGGGGTTAGGGTGCGATTACGCTATATGGGTTCGAACTAAATTACGTTTTAGTTCAAGTTCATTTCAACCCAACTTTTTTTTTAAAAAATGGACATCCTTACGGGTTTTTTATCGTGAGGGGACGCGACGTTTCCCAGCATTGGACGCTTGGTGTGCTGTCCCTAGAAACAAGGCACTCGGCTCCTGATTGGATGAACGCTTTCCCGCCGTTGGCTGCTGCTCCCAGCTTTCAAACCGGAACCAATATGGAGGCTCGTTTGGAAACTTTCTTCTCTTATTTCACGTAAATAGCTCACTGAAATGTGTTTCTGAAAACATTTGAGGCGAGAAATAATCCATGTTGATGAATATGTCTTTAATTTGGATCGACAACGTTTAGTTTAAAAGATCCTCAGGAGTTTGGAGAGGCGGAGAGTCGCATCGGACGCCCGTTATTTGCATAAAGTAGACTGGACGTCAACTTTATGCAGATAAGGAGCGGGCCTCTTGACGCCTAGTCTCTCGAATCGCGATGCCACACTACCAGAATGCATTGCGCGGCTGCTTACATAGACAATGAATGGGGAGCGTTACAAGCACGGAGTCTGTGGACACGTACCGTTAGTGTACAGTCGGTTTTTACAACGCATTCTCACTCCCAACCTGTCAAATACCACCGCTTGGTCAGCGCCCCTCAGCATCGGAGACCGACGCTCTTTAGCGTTACTTTTGGACGGACCGGGGACGGCGTGTCAAGATACGCTCGTTACATGCATAGTGTCCTTTCAAAATAAACTTCTGTTTTCACAGGAAGTTAGGTTTAGGCAACACAACCGCTTAGTTAGGGTTTGAAAACGGTCGTGATTGACGTTAACTTCACTGACGATTCACGTGACTAAACACTGACGTGACAAAATAAGTCAACGTTCACACGAGACACGAACAACGGTCTCCTGGTTGAAAGTCTTGTCTTTGTGTGAGCTTTAAAACTGAGTCTGCTATAACCTACAAATCACAAGTTGCATTAATGCGTTAAAGTAAATTAGTGGCGTTAAAACAAATTTGCGTTACATAGCCCTAATTATTAATATAAAATACTGAATTATAGCAGTTTTAAAGTAGACCCTTAGTTTAGTTTCCTGAGCTTTAAGAGCTCCCAGGGTGTGAATACTGTACATGAACACATCAATATATACACACTAATATGAGGTGAGAACACACACACTCACACACACGCACACACGTACGGCCAGGATTAGTCGTGTCCCTTTTATTGATCACTTCACTTTAACTGACACAGAGCTGTCAGCTGATGTTGAAGAGGCCGTCTAAGTGCTCGACGGGGGATCGGCGTGAAATACCTGCTAAAACCAGACGAGCCAGACACGACCAGAGACGCTCGGTAATCTGACAAGACGATCCGGAGCGACTGCTGGGAGGCAGACGGAGAGAAGAGACGAGTGTTTGAGAGGTGGTGGTGGATGTGCATGTGTGTGTCTGTCTGGACTGGATGCCCCCTGTATGTGCTTAGCAGGCAGCGTAGCCAGACTGAGCTAATAGGCAGGATGTGTGTGAGCAGGAGGCTGGAGGAGGAGGAGGAGGAGGAGGCAGACTCTTCCTGCTGTCACTTTCTGTCTGGCTCTGGCATGTTTACACCCTCGATGGGGGTAAAAAAGCTCTGACACACACGTCTCAGCCTCACTTATTGTGCTGTGCATTCACTCAAACAGTCATGCAGAGATAATACCTGCTATGATTCTCCTCCCCTGATATAATCACCCTCATCTGACTGAAATCATCCTCCCCAATCAAAAGCAGAGTCAAGAATAGGACATGAATGTCTAAATGAGGAGAAACTGCATCCTCCATCCGGCAGCCAAGTCAGTGTGACGGCGACAGATTTGCGGGGCAGTGCTAAGTAGAAGGTAGGCAGACAGGTGGGGCGTCCATATGTCACCTCAGCTACCCGCCCGGCTGCTCGTCCCGGTCCAGCCCCGCCGCTCTCCTCTCCAGCCTGGACGCAGGTCAGAGGGCAGGCTGCTGTCTCTCTCTCCTCAGCATGGACACTTGGCATCAGAGGCAGGAGCTAAAACACTAAAACAGCCGCCGTCCTCTAGTTCTGCTTGAAAATGGTTTTCTACCTGTCAAATACAAGGTTATGTGTCTTAAAGTAGGAGTGGGGGAAAAAAATGGATTCACCTATGTATTGCAATTTTCTTTTTTACAATTTTGAAATAGATTTTTTTATGTCAGAATCGATATATTTGCTCCATTTGAGTCTTTGAGGAGTTAGAAGGAAGTAAACGCTTTTATTGTTGTAGTCTGAGGAACCAAGCCTCCAGGAAGAGCGCCGGTCGTTGATGTCAACTTTCATAATGGCCAAACCACAGACTTTCAGATCGGGATGCACCGATACCGGTATCGGGTATCGGGTCCGATGCTGTGCTCATGTACTCATACTCGCAAAACGGCTCCGATACAACGTTAACCTCTCATCACCATCTTTCGGGACCTATCGCACGCGCTCATGCTGGCGAGCGAGACGGGCCGGTGGTGCGCCCGACCCATCCCGGCTCAGCCGGTGCACCGGCCGTCACGTTCATTGCTTGCACCCTCTGACTCGCGCGTGCGTTAGACTCCTTGGTCCGTGTTTCAAGACGGGTCGGGTGGGTTGCTGACATCGCCGAAGACCCGTGGCGCCTTTTATGTCGGCCAAGCCCCGCCCTTTTGGCTTCATGCGCCGCTGAGCAACTTTCATTGGATCGAACTAGAGCCCGCCTACAACACTGTATCCAGTTCTCCTAATACATCCATGAGAATAACGTGACATCATATCTGTTTCGTATCCGTCAACCAAAGCAAACCGCAGCCGGCCGCAGCTAGCCGAAATGAGAAAGTAGAAAACGGCGAAGGGTCTGCGTGGAAAAAAATGTAATAAATAATTCCTGACGATGATTGATATATTTGACTTCAGGACATCTCTTACTGCATGCATGCTGAAAATCAAACATTTTGACTGGATTAATAAAGTAAAAGAAGTGTATAATTCACATTTCCCCATGGTCTAGTGTTAAAAACTTTAACACAAATCGTAATATCGAATCGCAATACTTGTAAAATCGCAATGTCACCAACTTGTATTTCCTACAGCCAGCAATAGCAAACTTAAGTTAAGAGACAAAACCTTAAATGGAACAAAAGAAGGTGATAAGGTCAGTAAATGATGATTTTTAGCGGCTGTGAGTGATTCCAGTGTTTTAAGGGATTTGACCTCGGCTGTAATTACCAACCATTTATCCCACTTTGTGTTAATCAATGGTGAAATGACAGCGCGTCCTGTTCACATTCTGCTCCCAACACCAAACACACCGGCTATACAGGCTTAATGCATTAGATTAGCGGTGACCCTCCGGCTCCATTCGTTTCAATGAAGCTGTCCGAAGACGGCGAGAAGGACAAAGACGGTGGCGGTGGTGGGGCGCGGAGAGAGTGGCGGGCGGGACGGGAGCTGCCATGTAATCTAATTCGTCCCCTCTTTGTCTTCATTCATTCACTGTCATGACAGATTATGTTTAAATGGGAGGAGAGGAGGGCAGGATGATGAATGAGAGAGAGAGGAAGAGGGGAGGAATGAAGGGAAGGAGAGAGAGAGAGAGAGAGGAAGACAATTAAGTTACAGCGACAGAAGACGAGAGCGGTGTTTGTGTGTCCTCCTCATGAATCTGATGTCATGATTCATTGTCTCTAATGTCGCTGTGGAACACGCGAGGCGTCCTAATGAAGTGTGAGATGTTTGTGTTCATGCTGTATCAGAGCTGAGCAGGTCGGACTCCCCGTCAGACACAACGGCTTTTTAATAATCTCATTATGTTTTACTCACACATCCGACCTCAACAACAGACTTTGAATTCAGAGGAATAATTATGAGAATGTAAGTAGCTTAGTAGTTAGATTAGATAAAATAAGAGCTTTATTAATCCAGAAGGAAAATCTTCTGCCAGAGATTACTCAGAATTACAACATGAGAATAAAAAACAGAGTAATAAATATAAAGTGCATAAGCAGTGTAAAATAGAATAACAATAAAAGTAAGATAAATGTAGTGAAATAAGTAAGATTGAAAAGATAATTACAACAACATGAGAATAGAAACAGGAGTAAAAATATAAAGTCTACAGTATAAGAAGTAATACTAACACCAGTGCTAAATAGAATAACAATAAAAGTAAGTAAGCAGATAAACCACGTAAGCCGTTTCAGTCGGCAGTAATATTATGCCCACATACCAGCTACAATATTAGTGCACCAATAATCATAATCCAATAATATAATATAGACATTATTTTGAAATGTGCCTGCAAAATGAATACTTTTACTTTTGTTACTTTAAGTACATTTTGAGGCTGGTACTTAATGTAAGTTGACTTTTGAATGCAGGACTTTTACTTGAAACAGCAGCGTAGTTCTACACTATAGTATTACTACTGTTACCAAAGTAAAAAAAAATATTGGAGTACTTCTTACTAGAGCTGCAAAAACTAATCGATTAATCGGTTTGAGTCATTTTTAAAGGAAAAAAAAGTCTATATTCTCTGATTGCAGCTTCTTAAATGTGAATATTTTCTAGTTTCTTTCCTCCTCTGTGACGGTAAACTGATTATCTTTGAGTTGTGGACGAAACGAGACATTTGAGGACGTCATCTTGGGCGTTAGGGAAACACCGATAAACATTTTTCACATTTTATAGACCAAACAACTAATCGATTAATCGACAATGAAAATAATGGTTAGTTGCACCATTTTGTTCCAGACTGAAATAACTCAACCATATTTAATGCCATGACATTTAGCAGGAGACATCATCATGTGATCATCAGAGGACGAATCCTACTGACTGTGATGATCCTCTGACTTTTCCTGTAGCGTCACTATGAGGTTGATTTATGTGGTTCTGAGTTAAATGTTGCATCTTAACGCGCTAAACTCAGATAGGAAACATGGAAACATCACCTAGCCGCCGCGAGCATGGCTAAAAATAAAGCCATGCAAATTCAGAAGCGGATCGAAATGTAAAAATCTAGATTCAATGGCAACAATATAAAAGCCTTCTTCTTCTTTTCCTTCTTCCTGCAGGCCTACTTCCGTCAGGGGGTTGCCCTGCAGTACCTGGGTCGCCATGCCGACGCCCTGGCAGCGTTCGCCTCCGGCCTCGCCCAGGACCCCAAGAGTCTGCAGCTGCTCGTCGGCATGGTGGAGGCGGCCATGAAATCTCCCCTCAGAGGTACAACCGTCTTCTCTTTCTCTCCATCTTTCTGTCCAACACGTTTTATTTGTTTGACTCGTCTCCAGTAACTTTGTTGTCTGCTGAAAGTTGTAGAGAGAGTGAGACGTCGGCGCCGGGAAAAACTGTCAACTTATCACTTTTCTTTTGTTCTGTTATTCAGCGGCTCTCCTCCTCTGGGATAGACACTCAGATTCAGATCTCACAAAGAATTGGATGCACATTTTGATGTGACAAAGAGGGAGAAAAGAGACACGTAAAGAAAAGTGAGATGTAGAAAATAAATAAAACAAGCGAGTCGGATGAAATAGAAAGAGAAACATGGAGGAGATGAAATTGAAAACAGTGAGCTAGTGATGTGGAGTGTCGGGGAGATGGGACTCATCAGCATCCACTTGCTGAAGTCATGACATATTCTGCTGCCTGAATCCTAAAGCACCTCTCCGTCCACTGCCTTGTTTACGGACATGTGAAGTCAGTCAGAGAGCGGAGATGCTTCAGGTTACTAGATTAGCTCTCTCTGTTCTCAGGCCAGTTAAGAACAAATAGATGTTTCTACATAAATTGATTCCAGACAGGGGAAACCTGAACGTTTCATAATCATATTCATATAACAATGATTTAATTTTTGCCATGTGACAAAGAGGGGAAAAGCTGCCATGTCCTGAAACGTGCATGCATTGATTTTGATGTCACTTGAGGGCAGAGCAACAAGCTGTAAACACAACATTAACATATTATCATCTCATCCAGTTGTGGCGAACATGTCAGCAAACAGTTTCCTATTTACACATCCAGCAGACACACAGAGCAACGCTAGCACTCATCGGGAGTCGTGTTTCTGGAACATCTGGTGAATGTTAAGGTCAATATTCACTCTCCTTTTAGCTTTGGTTTGGAAGATATCCGTCTTTTCAGCTGCTAAATGTAAAACCAAACAGAGTTAAACAACGCTAAAGTGCTCTGTAGAGGGGAGGAAAACTGCAATACTAGAGTCCTCTTTCACATTGAAGGCCGACCGTTGCGTGGCCTTTGTTTTGGCCGGTAAGATGCACTTGAACACACCGCAAAGACGACAGCCGACGGCCAGTTAGCATGTACGTTCTGCTCCTGCGTGAGAGGAAATAACTCTCCACACCAGCAGGCGGCGGTAGTCTGTAGTCATCATTCAGAAAGGGAAACAGGAAGACCGAGGACGGCGGATTTACAAGCTGTTGTTATGATACCTACATGAAACAAAGCTTCATGCGAGGGTGAGGTTGAGGTTTCTGTAGACGGGTGGAGATACGTTAAGGATGACTCCAGTGCGTCATCGAGCCGTGATTTCAGCCCCGCCTAAAAAACTGGTGAAAAACAGTTTAACAGTCTAACTCCACAGTCCAGTACTACAATGTTCACAACCTCTGCAGCATGTTTCCAGTCATTATGTTCCAACCTTTATAATGTGTTTAGAAATACATCTCTGAATTTCCTTTACTCGGCCTTTAAAGAGTTTGGAGCGGGTCAAAGAGGCAGGAAGTTGGTTTAGCAGGAAGCACTAATTAACTGAAGAGATGTCTAATGTCTGAGAGAAGATGCTGGATGCCCTCATTAAGTTCACAGATAATCTCATGTCTGATTCCATTTCAATATTCAACAGTCATACGAGGATGCTTGATGTACAGAGCATGAATCTGCTTGTCGTGGAGCTCATGATGAGGTAGCTTCCCGTGTCATCGATCTCTCCACCCCACAGATCTCCGTGCACGTTACCATGCAGGTCTCAACAGCAGGAGGAGATGAAGGAAGAAAGCACACAATCAGGAATAGTTTGCAGGCTGGAGTTGGCACCGGATTATGTTTTTGCCCTTCAGCTGTATTGAAATGAGAGCAAGGCTTCTTGGGAATCGCCTTCTTCTACTTGGCGAGCTGCGGCGAATGTCTGTGCACGTGGAATTATTTTGCATCTGCTCGCACACTGGAGAGCACATCTAGTTTGAGTATTCACAATATTTCCCTTTGAGGTAGAGCATGACGGGGCGTATCGAGGACGTTGGGAGCTGACCAAATGAGCCTCTTTCTTTGTTGCAGCAGGTGGAGTGAAACTACTCTCCCTGTTGTCGGTGTTGGATAGCGATAGCAGCGTGTTGTGATCAGCAGCGATGACACACAGTGTGTGACAGAGTCCCGCCTGCCCTGAACTGCTTGCAAAAGCTTCAGTGTGCAGATCTGATGCACTGTGGGGGGGTTGTTCTGCTGTCTGGGGGCTGCAACCTCAAAACCTCCTCTCAAACATCTCCCATAAGCTTCAAAGCAAGCGAGCCTCAAAGCTACGATGTCTCGTATCGAGTGTTACCAGGACTTGTCATGCTTGAGTAAGCAGGAGGAAGGGCAACATGTTGGACCATGGAGGAGGCCAATATGTAGTAAGCACAGAGGAGGAGGGGGCTGCAGTATTAACAGCATGGAAGAGGGGTCTCCTCTGGGTGATCTGGCTCCTGTTGGCTCTGCTGATGTCTTTTTTACAGCCTGATGTCTGCGAGGCATCCAGACAAGTTGTTAAAAAGTAGAGGAGTTGTTACCGGGGGATGTTTACCGAGCCGGACGCAAATTACTGCAAGAGAGGAGCAACATTTTACATCGCCACCAATTTTCCAGTCTAACATGGTATTTACTAAAACTACAGATGCAAACAAGACCAGATGTTCATCTCATCAGCATAACGTGCAGTGGAGGAAGAAGCACCCGAAGTAGTAATACCACAATGTAGAAATACTCTGTTACAAGTAAAAGTCCTGCAAACAAAATGTTACTTAAGTAAAAGTACAAAAATAAAACTACTTAATGCCTTATTAAGGTAAATAAATCCTTTATTATGCACTTATTAAGAGAAGCTTTCTGCAGCTCCCCCTTCTGCAGTCCGTTCAATTGTTTATGATAGCATTACAAATACATTTATTTAGCTTAATACCTTACATACGGTGTTATGTCGTTGTTAAACCTTTTACTAAACCTTTTTGTTGCTTTATCAAGATTAATACAGACTTTATTATGCATTTATTAGTGATTAACTATGCACTTATTAACAGTTAACTTTGCTTTTTGCAGCTACCGGATATCAAGCCTTATAATAAATGCTTATTTAAGAAATGCTTTATTATGCACTTATTAACAATTAACTATGCTTTTCGCAGCTCCCCCTTCATGAATGAGCACTGCATGTTGTCAAGAGTGATACAATGTGAATAAAGAATTACATATAAATTACAATGATTACATATTATAAGGATTTATAAGGGTCTTATCACCTATTAACGCTTATTACAAGGACCTTTAATATAAAGTGTTACTGAACTGGGTTGCCATTTAGATAATAGTGGCAGACTATGTTGAGGAGATTGTGCTCTTCACTGAAGTCAGAAGAAGGGAAGTAACATGCAGGTATTATATTTAATAGGGCTGTCATAGTTAACGTGTTAATAACGCAAAATCATTTTAACGCCAATAATTTCTTTAACGCAATTGATCTTTCGAAGGTTGTACCAGGCTCAATTTTAAAGTTAAAGTGAAGATACTGGTATCATATGAAACTAGACAACCTAAAGAATCCATCGGTACCAACCATGTCAGACTAGCCTGTCATGAAGGAGGTTAAATAACGCTCCAAACCTGCACTAAATTTTGGCGAGGACAAACTGTCATGTCCATTTTCAAAGGGGTCCCTTGACCTTTGACCTCCAGAAGTGTGAATGTAAAGGGGTTCTCTGGGTACCCACGAGTCTCCCCTTTACAGACATGCCCACTTTATGATAATCACATGCAGTTTGGGGCAAGTCATAGTCAAGTCAGCACACTGACACACTGACAGCTGTTGTTGCCTGTTGGGCTGCAGTTTGCCATGTTATGATTGGAGCATATTGTTTTATGCTAAATGCAGTACCTGT
>CAKAOI010003551.1:0-41150 GCA_916701655.1 Sebastiscus albofasciatus
CACACTCTCTCCCTCCCTCCTCTCTCCCTCTCTCTCCCTCCTCTCTCCCTCCCTCCTCCCTCCCTCCCTCATATCACTGAGAGTGACCGTGACTTATTGATCAACACCCACCCACATGCCAAATCGGTTTATCAACCTACAAATGTGACTACTATATTGATAAGAGACAGCTGGAGTACAAACTGCAATCAAAATGTTATCAATCTATATTGATTAATAAATGAGAGATGAGAGAAACAGCAGACTGCATGTCTCGTCCACTCCAGACCACAAATAAGAAACACAAGATGAACCACTTTAATAACACACTTCATTAAATACATCATGTATTAATATATATATATATATTAGGGCTGTCAATCCATTAATCACACATTGATTATCCGTTCAAAATGTACCTTAAAGGGAGATTTATCAAGTATTTAATCCTCTTATCAACATGGGAGTGGACAGATATGCTGTTTTATGTAAATGTATGTATATATTTATTATTGTAAATTAATTAACAACACAATCAATGACAGATATTGTCCAGAAACCCTCACAGGTACTGCATTTAGCATAAAACAATGTAAAGGGGAGACGTTATTTAACCTCCTTCGTGACGAGCTAGTATGACCTGGTTGATACCGATGGATTCATCAGGTTCTCTAGTTTCATATGATGCATACTAAACAAGCACAAGTGGGTGTCTGGGGGTCTTCCTAAGAAATGACGAGCGTCAAACACTTCATTTTCTGCATTCTGGTGAAGTTTTCTGCACCGATTTCTGCCATTTTGCAAGTTGTGGCGGGAATGTCTTTAAGTCTTGAGAGGTCAAGGGTCACATTTTAAAACCATCATGCCAGTTTTTAAATTTGTTATGCTAAATGCAGTACCTGTGAGGGTTTCTGGATCAATATCTGTCATTGTTTTGTGTTGTTAATTGATTTCCAATAATAAATATATACATACATTTGCATAATGCAGCATATCTGTCCACTCCCATGTTGATAAGAGGATTAAATACTTGACAAATCTCCTTTTAAGGTACATTTTGAACAGATAACCATTAATTTGTGATTAACTATTCTAATATTTATTTAATATTTACAGCTCGTATGATATCTTACGAAAAGTTATTCCTCATTTTTCATGCATTTTCCTACGAATGTCCAGCGTCAATTTCCACTCTAGTCTTTTCAAAATAAACTTCCGTCTTCACATGAAACAACTTTGTTAGATTTAGGCAAGAAAACTACTTAGTTAGGTTTAGGAAAGATCGTAGTTAAGTTAGACGTTACCCAGGAAGTGGCGTAATTGAAGTATTTAAATCAACGTTGACTTGAGGTTTATATTAAAGAGAAATCGTGTGAAAGTTTCGAACTTCAGCTTCATCAGGAGGTCGAGTATGTCATTTTGAGGTCACTATTTACCCGCTGTTATAGAACGTATTCATGTGGACTTAATGAATTCATCTGAGAATGAAGATGACATTGAATGCTTCTGTTTTTAGTCCAGAAAAATAGTTTCCTCACTTTGTAAATGAATGTTAAGGTCATGTTTCTTTAGAGAGATGTTGCTCCCTGAAGTCAAACATCAGCTGTTATCATATTATTACTGTTCTTTATTGACAGGAGGTGATGACGGGGAGGACAGAAAAAGCCGTGACGGCCTCTTATCTAATATAAAACCTGGAGGATTTTGCTCCTTTAAAGGGGAACTGCACCAATTTTACATATTTAAAGGAGCAATATGTAATTATATTTACTGTGATGAATCAGAAAATGACCATGATATGTCATCAGAGATTAAGGAAACTGAGATACCGGCTTCTCTGACAGCCAGTATGTCCTTAAAATGTCCACTCCAGTCCACAACGTCTGCTTTTGTTCTGGCCGGTGTGATCCCATCCACGGACCATTTCAACACCTCGTTGCCACATATGAAACAAACTGGCACACAAACAGCCGTCTGCAGCCACGGAGGCAAGCTAACGGACTGGATCAACAGAGATGTTAGATTCTATCCGCACCGGAGCCCAGAAGCTCACCGTCCCACACCGTGTCCACGCTGAATATGCACTTCTGTTACGTCACGTAAACAAACCACATACTGTAGGCTACCGATCAGCTGTGAGCTCCAGATCAGACTGGAGACGTATCCATATCTTCCTTTCTTTCTGTTCTTTTTAAACAGAAAACACACGTTTAATATTGTGATATTTACTGGAGATGACGTACAACAGAAAGTAGGAAACTCTCTGCCTCCTGATTAAAGTGTTTCTAGTGAAATGAGGAGGTATCGTATCAGATAACTCCTCATTTCAACTTCACCAATCAGCCGCTCCTCGTCCGTTGAGGCAATTTCAAGGCGAGCGACAGGAATAAATAGAAACAGCTGGGCGTCTGACAAGAGTTCAGCTCAAAACGGCGTGCCACGGCGTGCTGCGTCGCTCACGGACAATAAAAAGAGGACATGGCTCTTAAGCACAAGACCTGCAGGATAAACTTCTACCCTTACAAAATGAGTATAATTCAAGTATACTTTATGCAATAAGTATACTAATATCAATGTACTAGTTGTATACTTGTACATATACTAAACTGGCCCAGTTTAGTTTATAAAAGTATACTTTTATATTACATTATACATATATTACATTCCCTCTAGACCCATCAGGACGGCCACCTGCTTCCTGACACTTTACAAACAAGTTACCAGAGTAGTTTTGAAGGAAATGGAGCACCGTTTAGTCAAAGAATAACTTCATACTGACAGTAAAGTCAGCAAAGGATTGATTACTATCATCGTCTCCGACCAAACGAGGTGCAGACGTGAGCTTTAAGCTACTGCACGTTTACAAGTAGGTTGTTTCTGTTCTGCTGTCTGGAAGTCCGATCAGCTGTATTGATTGTTTGTTCTTTTTTGTGAAGTATAAATGTTTGCGTTCCTGTGAGGCCGACCTATCTTTTGATTTATCTCACTACTGATGAGAAAAGGTAGATTACATCTTCAAAATCCAAGAGCAGACTTTTCAGAGTGCAACAAGTCTGTAAACTTTCACCCACTTGGACAGAAAGTAAGTACAGTTTTATCAAGAGGAGTCAAAGTTCACAGAATTCTCCGCTGCGTGTCCGTCGGAGCTGATTGGTTCAAACCTCACCTGATTCAGGCAAAGTTTCCTGCCATGTCACAACAGCAGAAAGGGCAAAGGAAGTGCCATGATGTCTTTATTTATTGTGTGCTACAATATGACATGCATCAATATGAATACAGAGAGCAACATGTTGGTTATGTAGCTGGAAACACAGATAAACTGGCATCAAATGTGTCTCTGGAGGAAGTGCGCTTAATCAAATTTGTTCTTCATAATTAAAACGTCATGCAGAAGCATTTTAGGCCGTTGGATTTCTCCAGAAGAGAATGGATTTGTTCAAACATCTGCAAGTGTCCCATTTTAATATTTACCATATGCATGATGCACAATAACACAAGTGAAATGAATGTTTTGGTGATGCAAGCACTCGAACGACGTGGTCACATAGATCAGCTGATAACACGTTACATGATCCCGTATGACAGGAGGAGCACAGAGCAACAAGAGGACGACGTGGGCAGCGACAGAAAAGTGGGAAATCCCTTCTGATGGGTTGGAGCATGGAGGCACACTTCATTACAACATACCGCGTTCATGATAATGATTACGAGGGTTTTATCGTCTCCGTAAAATATATCACTCTGTGTTCAATCACATGTCAGGTTAAGGTTTGTTTATCATGTGATGGGAGTGACGATGGTTTAGTTTAGTGGTCGCTCCTTATTCAAAAAGGTCAACATCCATGTTGGTCACCTGAAAACTGTTGGAAATGTAGCCTGCACGTTACACTTTGGGGACATAAAAGCAAGAGGATAATATCTGTCTACCCGTGCTCACTGGAAGACAATATTCTACAGGGGAGGGGGGACGATACAGAAATAAAATACATAGAAGAGGAAAGAAGATGTTTTAATCCTCAAACTGGACGGTGTTGTCGTTTAGCAGAACATGCCAGCGCTCGATCTTCTTGTCTTTGTTCTTGAGGCATTCGTACCAGTGCTTCAAACACTCTCCTTTAGCCTGGATGCCCAGCTGACATCCTCCTGGAGGAACACAGAAACATCAGCATTCACATCTAAACAAGACTAAGAGTTAACGTTGGACAAACTGGATAAATAGATGGACGAGGAAATGTGATTACAAGACACACTCACCAATGAAATCATTGGATTTTCCCATGTCGTAGTCCCAGACTGAGATGTCAAGAGTCTTCTTGGCTAGCTCGCCATGCTTTATTTCATAACCGAACTCCTGAAACACAGTCATGAAACATGAAATGTTATTACAACATCTAACACTGAAATCTGGGTGAAAAGACGTTCAGCATGTACAAATAGAGAAAGACAGAGTTTAGAAAGAACTGACCTCGTTAAACTCTGGATTGAGGGTCTTCTTTTTGATCTGTGTCTTGTTTTTAGCTTTCTTCCCCATATCTGGTTTCAGACATCTACAGCACAAAATAAATGTTATATTGTTAACATATTATAATCAAACACATGTAACATTTGTTGTCTAAACTGCAGGAAGAAAATATCCCCCAAATAGTGTGTTTAAAGGGACTGTTTGGAACTTTTTAAGCGTATAAATGTAGCGGGTCGGGACACATGCGCGCTCGCATGTAGCCGCTGCCTCTCCTCCTCTGCCTGCCTGCCTTCACTCAGACAGCGCACGCGTTCTCGCTCAGCTCGCTCCACCTCTAGACGTGAACGCGCGATCACTCCACACTGCAGGAGAGTTATTTTAGCTCTGAGAATATCTAGTGAATGTTCAGTGGACGTTTGTGCAGAAATAACTGCTGCAGCTCCTCCAGACCAATAGAGGTTTCCCGTGTCTTGTGAAGTGACGGAGCTCCTCAGCGAGTAACGTTATCATCTCGTTACCAACCGGGTGCCGGTGTCTCCCTGCTCTCTCCGGCTGCGGGCAGAGACGAGACGTTACTCGCTGCTGAGCTCCGTCCTGTCCTCAGCACAGGCTGAGACAGGAAAAGCCAACACTAGGATCAGCATTGATTCATGGAGAGACCTTGGTCTGGTCAGCTAACATTACTGCCAAGCAGCTGAATATAGAGTGATATTGTGCTTTTAGCTGACGTGTGTCTCCTCACTGTGTTGAGTGATGCTCCTTCAGGTATATTTAGAGCGAGCAAGCGTGAGCCCGACGCTGACTTTAGTTGATTTCACGGCCACAGGTGTCGCTGTTAACAAGCATTTCTGAAAGTTACAAACAGTCCCTTTAAATGAGAACATTGACACCATTCTCAGTCTTGAGAGTGGTATCGATCTTCTCATCTAACTCTCAGTAAGAAACCGAATTAGCGCATTTCCCCAAAATATGGGACTATTCCTTTAACCGTAATCTGGAGGATTCGGCTGAGTGGAGCACGTACACTTTGACGAACGGGTCGGAGTATCCGTTGGAGTCCATGGCAGCCAGGTGAGCACAGCGGACCACGCCCACCATCAGACGACCCTGCTGGCTGTTGTACGTCAGCGACACCAGGATACGCCCCCTCTCCTCTGAGTCCTCCCCTTCATTCTGCTGCACACAGACACATATACATATATACTGCATATATATACACATACATAGCAGATACCACACATGCACACTAAGTAACAGTCTTTCATTTCACTGAGCCGAATGCTCCTTTGCCCTCTGCACATATCTGCAGGGATTACACAGTGATTATCATAATATCTACTAATGGAGGATAATGTACGTGCTTAAGGACTAAATGATCTACATTATGCAATACGGTTAACTCCATTTGCATTAACATTTTCTACATTACATTAACAAAATGACCGTCTCTAATTACTTTCTGACTCTTTCCTGTCTGTGGCTCTACTGAAGATGGAAGTCATGAATGAATAATATAGTTTCATGTTTAAAAAAAGGCTCAGTAGTTTCCTAAAACAGCTGCTCACTGTAGTTTGGACTACCATCTCTGTGTAAAGGAAGAAAATGGACCAAATAACATTAAATAATCCTTTAATTTATACACTTATTTACATATTAATATTTAACATATTTGACAAATTCATTAACCGATAATTTTAGGGTTTATGTTATCATATTATTATATATATATTATAATATATTCAGGTGCAAATTAATGATAATTTAAGGGATCTTTATACAATAATCAGGCATTAAATACACTAGATGTAAAGTCAATGGTCAATTTGAAAAAATATTGCCATTATCCCATCATAATGCCTGATTACCCTTATATATATATATATACATATAAAATAAAAATATATATTAATAAATAAAATTAAAATATATATTAATAAATAAAATAAACATATATAAAAATAAATAATAAATAAAATTAAAATATATAAATATATATATACACACACACTAAAATAAATTTATAACAAATATATATATATATATATTTGTATAAACCTTCTGTCCCCCATTTTATTAAATTTATTTTAGCGTGTGTATATATATTTTATATATTTTTATTGTATTTATTATTTATTTATATATTTTTTTTATTTTATTTATTTATATATATTTTTATTTTATTTATTTATATATATTTTTATTTTATTTATTATTATTTATTTATATATTTTATTGATTTCGTTTGCTTTGTTTTTATCTCTGTTATGTGTGCGGAGAATGTGTTCTGTGTTGAGGGTAAATTGGAAAAAAGGGCACATATTCGTATTATGCTCCATAAATCCTTGACTGTCTGACCTTTTGGAAATCAATAAATAAACTATTTTAAAAAAATAATAATAATTAAAAATTAAAACCACTTTAAGGTATAAATTATCTAACGGATGCTTTTGTGCTATTTTAAAAGAGTTTTTAATCAAACAATTAGGATTTGTTGGGGACTATTTTCAGCGGCGGATTAATCCAGATGTGGTGCTCTAGTGAGTATTAGTGAGTGGTCTCTTATTTAAACCTGTAAACCTCATCGTGTGGAACTCATCGGTATCATTTGTATGAATCGTAACATGAAGCCAAGGATTGCTGTGTCACTACAGAATGAGTTCCCACCATGAGCGACTAAATGTAGACTGAGAGCGGAAACAGAGAATATTTCTGATGAAGAAATTGAATGTGGATCGATCACATCCGGCTAATATCTGATCTGCTTAATAAACTCGGTATCGGATTAATGCATCCTTACAGTCGGTCCACAGAGGAAGAAGAGTCATCAGGCTTTGTTAGGAGATGCGTTCACTGTTCGTTTTGGTGTTAATGAGCTTTGTTATCCTTTAATTCATCTGCTGTTCTCCCTTTACACTTCTTTAAATATACACAAGCTAAGCTGACGTCTTTGAATCCAGCAGAGAAACAACATCTAATGCAGAGTAGTGTGAGATCCATGTGAGGGTCTTACGTCATCCTCATAGACGGCCATGCCACGAGCCGGTCCTCCCACAGCCTTCTTCACCTGTACAGAGAGTGAACCATCATCATCACTTTCTGTACACACAAAAGCTAAACCTCAATTTCATCATCAACTTTATGCAAATAAGGAGCGGGCATTGTGACGCTCCGTTTCTCGAATCGCGACGCCACGCTACCAGAATGCATTGCGCGGCTGCTTACATAGACAATGAATGGGGAGCGTGGAAAGCACAGAGCCTGTGGACACGAACCGTCACTCTCAGCAAGAAAGAGAATAATTCTATTCATGAAAAATGTCGTACTATTCCTTTAAAGAAAGTAATATTACGGGTCAGTTCACCTTCATTTACCTCTATCGGTACCTAGTCATGTAGGTCCATTTAGTAGCTGCTCTGGACCTTTCAGTCGTATCATATAATCTTCATCAACACATGAAAAATGTAGATATCCAAATGTTATCTCCCTTTAGGTGAGATTGTTTTGTGACCAGGTGCATTCAAGAATTAACTTTAAAACTTTTGGTTTTATTTTTTCCAGGTTTTGAGATTTCCGGACTTTATTTTCAAAAAGAATTCTCTGCACACCTGACCGTGTGACAGGTGAGTCGGAGGAAGGTGCAATCTTGTAAACAGTGAGAAGAACTCCTGCACAATGTGTCTCGCTCTCTGCTGAAATATTCATTTAATCACAACGTGTCGGTCTGACCTTCTGCCCTGTACCTGATGAAGGTCGGACAGACCGAAACATAAATATTTCAGCAGGAAATTTCTTCTCATTGTTTGAGATTACTGTCAAATTACCCCAATATTTACCTCAAAAATTATCAAAAATGACTTTATTGTCAACATTATTTAATCATTATATGCTAAAATAGCGTTTAATGGTTAAAATAGGGCCCTTAGGCTTGAGAAGCGGCTGTGTGCTGCTCTTCATCGGAGGTGGAAAACTAATAGAAGACACAAATCTCACCATTGTGTGACTTACTGTCTACACAGATGTAACCTGGTAGGTGATGTCATGACTCAGGGAGTTTATTAAGACATTTATTATTACCTATTTATCAGCAGACATAAAGGAAATAAAGCACATCAATTAACTTTGTATTCTTTTCCTGTAAAATATATTAAATAAATTACTTTTAATGATTAAATAGTGTTTATAATAAAGTAATTTTGAGGTAAATATTGGAGTAATTTGTCAGTAATTCCAAATAAATCTCAAATAGGTTACTTGCTAATATCCGGACCTGTAAAATGAAGTGTTACTGAACGTAGTAAGTTGTTGTTCTCACCGGGATGGCTCGCTCTAAACAAACACTGAAGTTCTTCTTCTGGTTAAACTTGAGTTTCTTCAGAGCGACTCGCGTCTCTCCGATGAATTCATTGTGTCCAAACTTGTCCTCGTCACTCACCGACAGCCTGAAGACAGACAGCTATCCTCATGAAGCTCTTTTATATAATAATTAATATAACATACAGCAGGAAGAAGGTTCAGGTTTGTTCTCACCGGAGAGATTTGCGAGACATCTCGTCGTCGGTGATGCCGTGGTAGACCAGCGTCTCGTTCCACACCGGGTTCAGAGTGGTTTTAAGTGTCTTGGTGCGAAGCTTGTTAGACTGAGAATAAAGAAATAAAACACAGATTATTACAGCTTTAAATGTTGACAACAGTGTTTCTAAATCAATGAGGTTATAATTAAATAACGTGATGGTACCTTACTGGCTCCAGGTAGGAGGTGCAGCTTCACATACGGGTCAGCAAGTCCGTTTGAGTCCATCGGCTTTAAACCCTGAGAGACACATGAAGACAAACGATGGAGAGAATCAGCACGAGATGAAGTGTTCACATGTTTCTCTAAATATTTGCACGGATTAAATGTTCTAATATATTCCACATATTTTATTGCTGGACTGCAAAAGTTTCTGAAAATCTAATTTACACTTATTGGATGAACCTCGTTTTGTTTCGTCTCGTCTTTTCTTACCTCGTCTCGTCTTTTATTGTCTTTCCCAATTTGTCTCGTCTCGTCTTGACTCTTCTTGTCTTGTTTTGTCTCCTCTTGTCTCATTTTTAGGGCCGTCAATCAATTAAAATATTTAATCGCGATTAATCGCATGATTGTCCATAGTTAATTGTGATTAATCAGACATTTTTTATATGTTCAAAATGTACCTTAAAGGAAGATTTATCAAGTATTTAACACTCTTCTCAACATGAGAGTGGACAAATATGCTGCTTTATGCAAAATGTATGTATATATTTATTATTGGAAATCAATAACAACACAAAACAATGACAGATATTGTCCAGAAATATGCATAGCCCAAGTATAATAATGATAATATAGCAATAACACCACAGCTGATTATGACTGACACAGTATAACATGCTTAAAGAAATCGTGAATAAACTGGAATAAATCGCAAGAGATTGCTGATACACATGCCAATATGGGAATAAGAGAGTAATGGCACTTATTTTATATAAATAATTTATTTATTAATTAAATATTATTAAATATTTAATATTTTAAATATTATTAAATTAAATAATTTATTTATTTATTAAATATTATTAAATATTTAATATTTTTTAATATTATTAAATTAAATAATTAAATATTATTAAATATTTAATATTTTAAATATTATTAAATTAAATAAGGTATTTACTAATTAAATATTATTAAATATTTGATATTTAATATTTTAAATATTATTAAATTAAATAATTTATCTATTAATTAAATATTTAATATTTAATATTTTAAATATTATTATAATATAATATATAATATAATTAATTTTTTTCCACTTCAAGTACTCCTTATCTGGTCTTTTCACGTCTTTTCTTATCTTTTTTTGCCTCGTCTCGTCTTTCCCCATTTTGTCTCGTCTTGTCTAATCCCATCTTGTCATGTCCTATCTTTTTTGTCCTCTCTTGTCTCATCTTTTCCCGCCTTTTCTTGTCTCGTCTCGTCTTTTCTTATCTTTTTTTCACCTCGTCTCTCCCCATTTTATCTCGTCAGGTCTTGTTTTGTCTTTTCTTGACTTATCTCGTCTCATTTTGTCCCGTCTTGTCTTTTCTCATCACGTCCCGTCTCTTGTGTGTGTGTACATGGGTTTACCTTGGCTTTAACGATGCAGCAGTGGAGGGCGTGGTTCTCCTGGTCGTAAAGGAGGCTGAACTCCAGAGATCCCAGAGTGGCTGCAGGAATAAAATCACAGGAACACGTCAGACGTCTGAGAGAAAAATTGAATCTGAACTGTTTGGAGAAACCAATTTCCCTCTAAAGCTGATAAACATTGATTTGTTGCTCTTCATCGCTCCACCGGGAATTTCTTTCTTTCACGGCTGCAGGCACAATTTCTATCATTCAGAGTGAAAAAGTAAACATGTGGGACCGGTAAAGATGCTGTTAGGTTCTATAAAGCAGAGGTCTTACTGGCGTCGTCTGAGTCGTAGTCGTCCTCTTCTTCTGTTCGATCCGGTGGGGGTCGTGGCGGGGCGGTGTTGTTGACCGCTGGGTTCATTCTGGCTGCAGGAACAGGTGATGAAATGGAGCCGGAGACAACAGGTTGTCTTTTTTCCTCCACAGCTGGAGGGGTCTCCTCCCACTCCTGGCGTTTGCTTTCCACATCTGCAGCCGGAGCAATCAACACTGTCTGAAACGTCTTTTCATACGTTGATGTTAAATCTTTTGAACGTTTGGGGTTTATTCATAGAAGGAGAAGAAGCGCTGTTTTACCTGAGGTGGGGGCAACCTGCTGCGCAACGGCTCGAGGTGGTTTGGAGGCTAACACATGTCTCTCAGTCTTCATTACAGCTGCTGGACAGGACGGACTCTCATTATAGCTGTCAGCTGTTGTTCTTGCTGTCTGCTCCCATTGTTCTGATCCACAGGACGACTGCTGCTGCTGCTGCTGCTGCTGCTGCTGCTGCTGCGGCTCTGAGGATACAACACCAGAATATCACAACAGGAACTATTGTTGCTACTGCCAAAGGCACAGCAGCGCTGGAAGAAATACTCAGATCTTCTATTTAAAAGGACCAGTGTGTAGCACTTCAGGGGAATATTCATAACTGTGTTTTCTTTAGTGTATAATCACCTGAAACTAAGAATCGTTGTGTTTTCATTAGCTTAGAATGAGTCCTTCATATCTACATAGGGAGTTCTCTTCATGGAGTCCGTCTTTTCTCGCCTTGTCTCTCGTCTTTACCATTTTGTCTCGCCTCGTCGTGCCTTATTGTTTTGTCATTTCTTGTCTTCTCTCGTTCTATCTTGTCTCATCTTCTCCCATCTTGTCTTGTTTTGTCTCTTCTTGTCTCATTTGTCTTATCTCGTTTGTGTATGTGTCACGTCTCAGTAGCCCAGAACAAACAAACCAAACCTGAAGGCCACCGTGGTTCTCTGACATGCTTGTGAAACTGCGGTAACGCCCGCAGCCGGAGAGAGCAGGGAGACATCGGCACCCGGTCGGTAACGAGACGATAACGTTACTCGCTGAGGAGCTCCGTCACTTCACAAGACACGGGAAACCTCTGTTGGTCTGGAGGAGCTGCAGCAGTTATTTCTGCACAAACGTCCACTGAACATTCACTAGATATTCTCAGAGCTAAACTAACTCTTCTGCAGTGTGGAGTGAGCGCGCATTCACGTCTAGAGGTGGAGCGAGCTGAGCGAGAACGCGTGCGCTGTCTGAGTGAAGGCAGGCAGGCAGAAGAGGAGAGGCAGCGGCCACACGCGAGCGCGCATGTGTGCCGACCCGCTACATTTATACGCTTAAAAAGTTACAAACAGTCCCTTTAACATTTCTGTCAAAGATAATTTAATATAAAATAGATGCAGCTGTCATGCAGAGTTTAGTCGATAAGAAGATGTTTTAAAAATCCATTCTTAATGAACTGCTACTTTTGGTAGTGATGAGTAAAATCTGCATTATGTAGAAATACCCAGCATGCAACCGCTGCTGGACCGAGGCGAGCGTGAAGACGGAGTGAAGAGATGATTTTCTCCGTTTCACTGGATGACATGATGGACGTTGGCACATCCTCATTCTTTGCACATGACTTTCAAATTTCTGAATTTAGGTCAAAAGTGACGCCACGGCGTTTACAGCAGGAGCTAACAGACTGTGGCACGTTGTGTTAGTGGCGCCTCGTGTTCTGTAATATCATCAGACATCTGTGTCCTGTGGCGAAAGCGTTGATGATTATGTTTTAATTAAACATGAATACCATCATTTGGATTTTTGTCTTTGCAGCTTTGTGTACTTCCAATTACTGCTACTGCTACGACTTTACTGGGTCCACTTTAACTGTACCTGAACTTAAGATAACTGATAAATAACATGATCATACCTTACAGTTTTTATTATACTGAGTAAGAATACGCTTACTGTATTCGAGTGTACTTCAATAAGTATACTAATACTTAAAAAAGTATCTACAAGATATTTTTAAAAGTTCTTACATCAATCCATGAAATGTAAAAGTACACGAAAATCTAATTTAATTGTAATTAACTTTTGTTTAAACTGATCAAAACATTTAAATGAAGCACACTATCTTGCATTTTTTAAAATATAATTTACATATAATATACATACATTAACTTACAATTAAAGTAGTATTGCTTATTATTATTATTAGCATATTTATATTAAATACACTGAGGTACTAGTGCTATTAAAATGAATAATACATGCTAATGGCAAGTTTACCTGTATAGCAAATAAAGTAGTAAAGTGAAACGTAATTTTAATTTTAATTAATTGTTTTTAATTTGATCTTTATTAATTAATTTAATTAATTAATTTTAATTAATTATTTTATATGGCATTTAAATTTAGCATCAAAACAAAAATGTGCTTCAAAAGTATTTAAGTATTCTCAGGGTATATTTTAGTGTACTTTACTGTTAACTGGGTATTATTGTTGTACGGCTAGTCGTGTATTTATGCATATTTCTGTTGAATATTATCAAATACGACATGTTTAAAAAAATAATGATAATATAAATAAAATGATAATAAATAAATATTGATATACAATATATACATAATCTATATAATAATACAAAATAAATATAAAATATATATAAAATAAACAAATATAGAAGAAAAAAAAATGTGTTTGTATAAAGTACCATATCCCCGATGATGTGTTGTAGGTTCCTGCGGTCCGTTGAGGTCTCCTGGACCAGAACTGTTCTCGGTGCTGGACTGTCGAGATCTGGACAGAGGGAGGGGGGCAGGCAGACCCTGATGGACTCTTCCCTTGAAGAACCAGGCTCCTGAACGCTTCTGGACCTGCAGGAACACACGGAGAACTCAGATAGAAAGGTGGCTCATAGCGGATTGTGTCTGATGCATAAATATATTGAAAGATTAATAAACTGATTATTTATTTGATTTAACTGGGAACAAAAACTTTATTTTTCACTCCTAAATTCAATGATACAGACACTTGACCACTTTGTATTTTGCAGCATTACAGAGCAGTTATTCTGCGTATGATTGACAGCAGAGAGCATTTATTAAAGAGTCGGGCTCCCCGGGGCAGAGACCTCAACAAACTGCAGCGCCATCATCAAAACAGCATTGTATAACCGCATCAGAGAGAGAAACAGAAAGCAGACCTTATTCTTCATGTTTCATATTGATCAAAAAACACTATCTGTATTTTTTTAAGAATTAAAAGCTGTTGAAATAATTCCTTTTTTTGGGGGATTATTGAGGAGGTGTCAATGGAAGGTAATTTTCCAGGTCGCTGGACAGTGAAATGCAGCTCTGTGCTAAAAAGACGAGTCTAAAAGCTAGAAAATGGTTCGTATCAGAAGAAAAAGCGTCTGTTCTGGTGGCGGATGAACGACATAATGATATAATTTGGCCCCGTGATTTTATCAAACCCACTCTATTCTTCATCGCTCCTCATCCTCTCACCTCTTGCTGCTCATTGCAGATTCTGCACAGCCACATAGGACTCGTCCTGCTGTTGCTCGAAATCCCACATTTGCTGCACATGTGCTGCAAAAAGAGATAAATACAAACATAAGACCAGTGGTGGAAGACGCATTCAGATCCTAATACCACACTGAAATACTCTGTTACAAGTAAAAGCCCTACATTAAAGTAATTATTACTCATGCATAAATGTAAAAGTAGGATTTTACTGTTGTAGTTGGTGGAGGTGGAGCTCATTTTGAACTATTAATTGATTATTATATATATTATATATTAATTTCATTATGGATTAATCTGCTGATTGTTTTCTCCATTAAACGACTAATTGTTTGGTTTGTAAAAATAGTGAGATAATAATTTCCTTTATATTATTTTGTGTAATTGTGTGATTAAATTGTACAATAATTCTACTGTACAATACTCAATAATACAGTAATACTGCATTTATACTGTGCATTTCAATAATATTATTTAATTCTTATTTATACTATTCTTGCATTTATATTTATATTTTATACTTATTTATTTACTCTCTGTATTTATTTATATTTTTATTTCTCATTTCTTATTTATTTATATTTCTCTACATATATTGTGTTATACTATATTGTAGCATTATATACATAATTTACATGTTACATGCTCCTTTATTTCTATTTTCTTTTATATATTTATGCTTTTATTATGGCTTTTGAATCAATTTAAATTATTTAATCGCAATTAATCACAAATTTTTTATCTGTTCAAAATGCACCTTAAAGGGAGATTTGTCAAATATTTAATACTCTTATCACCCATGTTGATAAGAGGATTAAATACTTGACAAATCTCCCTTTAAGGTGCATTTTGAACAGATAAAAAATGTGCAATTAATTTGTTTAATTAATTAGATTTTAACCAATTAACAGCCCTAAACGTAACTAAAGCTGTCAGATAGATATAGTGGAGTTCTAGTGAATTCTAGTGAAGTAGAAGTGTAAAGTGGCATTAGAAGAAAATACTCAAGTGCAAGTACCTCAGATTGGTACTAGTATTAGTGCAGTACTTGAGTAAATGTACTTAGTTACATTTCACCACTGCAGAGAGGAATAATCCTACATAGATCTCGATGGCAGGTGCACGGAGCACATACGTATATTTTACCGTTCAGTGAGCATTAACCTTTACTTAGTTATTGGGAGCAACAAGAAGCAGAATGTGGTGCATGAGACCAGGAGATGCAGAGTGTGTGTCAGTACATGTTAGCGTACGGCCCACTGGGCGCTTATCGCCATAGGAAACCTCTCAGGAGCTGCACAACACTATAGAAAACACCGTAAACAGAAATCCTCCGAGGACTCTTTCCTTTCCTTGTTGAAGCAGAAAGAACACAGATATCCACCTACTTTATTGCAATGCACACAGAGGACAGCTGTGACCCCCTGTGGTCCGAACGACGCCCCGCACAGCAGACAGTGCGATTGCCCGTCACCGCACGCCGTCTGCTTGATGTTATTCAGGCGGCTGGAGAGACGCCTGAGAACACATGTAAATGCATGTAAAGCACAGCAAAACTTGGCACAAGTTTTACACCAAAAAATCATTCAACTCAGCGAGCGTCTACGGTACGCTGGACTGATGTGACTCTGTAAAACACAAAACAATAGTTTTCCATCTCACTCAATCCTCTCATGCTCCGTGGCCTCCATCATGGCCGCACGAGCCAGAACGCCGTTGATGATCTCCTTCTCCTCATCCGTGAGCTCCTCCCCTGGGGGGCCGCCAGACATGTTCATCGTCCACCCGATCCTGGACCCAAAACACACACACACACAGATAGACACGCAGAGTATAAGTGGCATGCAAAGTAGAAACGTAGCTCAGCCCCAAAAAGGCCAGTGACTCCAAAAAGTGCATCACTAAAGGAGAGCGAGACACTAAAGTCAGAGGACGGGAGCACAGCTGGAAACATCCTGGACTTAAAGCAACGCTGAGCAACTGCAAACGCTGTCACACACGGTTGCTCACTAGAGGGTTACATGATGACTTATCTTAATAATACATGAAACCAAGACATCATCTGAAAGCCGTTTGTTCATGTGTCTCAGCCTGAGGTCCCCTCACCTCATGTGAGGATGCTGTTCGTGGACTACAGCTCAGCGTTCAATACAAGGGATGCACCGATACCGATACCAGTATTGGGTCCGATACTGTGCTCATGTACTCGTACTCGCAAAACTCCTCTGATACTATGGCACCGATACCACTTTACAGCAGCGTGACGTTAACCTCTCGTCACCATCTTTCGGGTCCTATCGCAGCGCTCACGCTCCACCTCCCCGACGGTGCGGGCTACGAGTCGGTGGTGCACCCGACCCCGCTGGGCCGGGATCCCACCATAGCCGGCGTGTGCCTTCCCTGACTTTAATTGCACCACGGGGTTTTGCTTGCACCCTCTGACTCGCGCATGCGTTAGACTCCTTGGTCCTTGTTTCAAGACGGGTCGGGTGGGTTGCAGACATCGCCGCAGACCCCTGGCGACTTTTACGTGGGCACAACGTGGTTGCACTAAAGACAGTCCGCCCCGTGCCAGAGGGTGGAGCTAAGTACAACCAAACGCTGAATAAGACATTTTTAGTTAACTTTCAAGAACTGAAAACACACTGTGAAAGGGTTAAAGTTGAACAACGAACTCCCAGACCGGACGTCGCCGTGGTAGCGACCTGTCAATCACAAGGTAGCCCCGCCCTAAAGCATCCCCTGCTTTATGGTCTATCTGACTCTAAATGGGACCATAATTTACTAAATGAACATTATGCTGTATTGAAGAAGACTTGAAACTAGAGATTGAGACCATAAACTCATGTTTACAATGTTTACTGAGGGAATAAATCAAGAGAGAAGTAGGCTCATTTTCTCATAGACTTCTATACAATCAGACTTCTTTTTGACTTCATTTATTATATCAGTTGTTAAAAGATAAAACATATATTGATTTCAAACAATACAGCAAATAGTCTGTGCTACATCACCTCAATATTTTGAGAAACACAAGCCTGTGCACCTATTTTTGCAACAGATTAGATCAAGGTGGCTAAATTTGTTGCATGCATAATTGTGAAGCACGGACCTTCAGGCTACAGAGGGAGCGAGAATAGCTGCTTTGGGGTGGTTATGAGGATTTCATCTTACTGCGTACCTGCAGAGCTTCTGTGCACATTATGAAATGAGGAAGACACATGCACAGCTTGACCACAGCTCATGAAATGATCCTATTAGCACTTCCTATTTTCTTCTTCATGAGAGAAGGTAAAGTGCTTTTTATAATCCTCAGTGTGATGTAGAAGTGTTGATCGGCGCCGCAGATGGTCCAGTGGTTAAGGTTAAGGACGCTGACTGCCAACGCTGAGACGCAGGTTCAAACCCCGTCTGAAGTACGCCACACAGAAGTGTATGTGATGAAGGTGTGTGTGGTTTCATTTGTCTGCTCTAATAAACAAAAACTAAACGCTGTGGTCACAAAAGCCGTCGATTTCAACTTGCGAATTTCTGATTTTACAATATCGACCAACAAGGAGGAAACAGAAAACACAGAAGTCCATGTGAGCCCAGGGGTCTAGCTTGATTTCATCTGGTGTTAGAAATGTGCTTTCCTCTGCTGCGACAACGGTGTGTGGATGAAGCATTAAGTTTTACTCATTTACTCCGACTCTCTTTGCTTCGTAACGTTACTACTCTCTAACTTCAGTCGTTACTGCAAAACCTCACCTCAGTGAGTTTGCAACTTGCCGCAAGTCGGTTTATTTTATACAGAAGTCAACCCGCTATGGCAATGGTACACATAAAAATGTCCGCTGCTCTGACCATCCTGCTACGTTGATTTGAAAGGGAGTGTCCGTTGTACTCCTATTCCAATTCCATGTGTAAAACTTTACTGAAGCAGGAAGAGAAACAGGCTCTTAGTGTTGTGTAGATGAAAGGCCCCTGTCTTTACTCAGCTTTACGCTGCTCATTTCTAACTATAAAGTCTGCATTGTTCTGTTAACATCTTATATTTTGTGTTGGAAGTGTAGGCCTAAAAATGAAAGGTACAAACTGGCGTCAATTCATGTGAACCAAACTGCACAGAATAAAATCAGTGACCGAGTCAGACTCCCAAACATCAAACTGTACGAGCAGCTCCGTGCGTTATTCAGCTTGTAAGACACGATTACAGAGAATTTCACCTTCCACTCAACTGTCAAGTGTGCCACGTAACGCTGGAGAGAGGCACTCCCTTTAAAAGCTCTGAGAGGAGCTAATTTGATTATCCATGATTTATTTCAGCTCTACCACACCGGCTGCTGTACCCGCGCCTCTGGCCCGTTATATTCCCAAACATCTGCCGGTCGTGTCCAAGTGCACGGGCACCATGTACTCGTGCAGCTGCTTGAGAATAAAGGCGTTAATTGAGGCTGACTGCTGACTGTGTGCTGGGAACTGCTAGCCGGAATGTGTTATTGAAGTCTGCAATGTGCATGCCTGAAGACATTCTCACTGCGGAGAAGCGCACTCATTATCTTTTGACAAGAACATTGTTAAGAGGAAAGCATGACCTCAACTTTCTCGCCTCTGGTCCAAACCGGGCTGCCGAGACAGACGACACCTCCCGTACTGACTGATCCCTGCAGTGCACACTTTTTGCTGACAGTACGGAGAGAAAATATTAAATATGTACCATTTCCTCTCTTCATCTCCATTGTAAGCACATTTTATTCCCCGTTTTTAAAAGGTCTCGAAGGTGGCCAACCCCTACGTGACACGTCATCATCATTTCACTCTTAACTCGCCTGTAGAGTCTGAATAATCTACCGGGTAGGTACGAGCGGTTATGTGTCCGTGTCCGAGCATTAAACATCACAAGAGATCAGGCGGTGGCTGCTGAGTACGAACATTTTAATGCCTCTCTTAGTTAACGGCTCAGTGCTTCATCTTTCTCATCCCCGTTCCACTCGTTTTCCTCCCTGTCCCAACGTAAATGTAAATGTCAGGGGGTTTCTATCACCGTGGACAATGTGGAAACCTGACAGATTGATGTGTGTGTGTGTGTGTGTGTGTGTGTGTGTGTGTGTGTGTGTGTGTTGCCTTGAAGGGTTCACGGTGAGAGAGAAAGGTGGGGTCAGTAAGAAAGGAAATATTCTGAAATGGCAGACACTTTCAGCCCGTGAGTCACCACTCAACGGATAACACACACACACACATACACATACACATACACATACATACATGGACACACACACACTGTCATTATGCATCACATCACTGCAGTTACAGCTTGTGAAAATGACAAATTGCCAGAATGTAAAACAACAAAACAACAAAGGAATCTGCAATCAAGTGAAAACAATGGTGGAAACGTACATAAAAGTAACAACACACTGTAAAAATAGTCTATTAAAGTGGCAGTAGGAAGTATATTTATGGCATCATTGGGCAACAACTCCATAATAACCTTCCAGCATATTGTAATTCAAGTGTTCTGAGAGAAAACTAGATTTCTGTTCCTCCTCATGGCTCTGTTTTCAGACTTTAGAAAAGCCTTTGACGGGAGACTTTGACCAATCACAGGTCATTTCAGAGAGAGAGAGCGTTCCTATTGGCTGTGCTGGCCGACATCAGAACATGAGTTGTGCATCCCGTTTTCCCCGTATCACACGCAACCCCTCGTCAACGATTCTTAGTTTCAGGTGATTATACACTAATGAAAACATAGTTATGAATATTATATTACATTTCTGCCAATAGATGCACCCAAAATGTTACATACATTAAAAAAAACACTTTATAAAATGTGACGCATTGTTATAAATAAACTACCCTGCAATGTAAAGCAGTTAAAATGCTGCATATATGTTAATGCATCAATAGTAATAATTCTATAATACAACACAGTCAGTTTGCATGAGTACTTTTACTTCTGACGTTAAGTTTTGCTGATAACACTTGTGTACTTTTACTCTTAGGGAAATTTAGAATGCAGGACTTTTACTTGTATTGGAGTATTTTTTATTATATTGCTACTTTTACTTACATAAAATATGTCAATACTTCTTCCACCACTGAATATTTGTCTCTGAAATGTAGTGGAGTAGAATAAGTGGAAGTAAAGTACCAGTACCTCGACATTGCCCTTGAGTAAATATCACACAAATATGTCTTTCTCCGCTGGAAAAGATCGTAATTCCTACATTATATTATCCATGAATGAGAGTCAGGGTCAGTTCTTCACACTCACATGCACGCCGACACACAGACACATGGCGTATGAATCGAGTATTGACCGGAGCGGTCGCTGCCTTACAGTAGATCAATGAGCTCTGGAGCGCTGCGGCAGGACATGACACTTCTATCTGATTCTCAATGTCAGAGCACAGAAACTGCTTTACTCATGACAGCATATCAATACCAGCCCTCTTTTCACCCCGTGACCCTTCAATAGGTCTCATGTGCAGCACTCGTGCGGCAAAGTACTTAGTAGTACTGATCAATGGAGGGATGTAGCTACGTACATTTACACAAGGACACATCTGAGGCACTTTACTTTAATATTTCCATTTTCCACTATATTTATCTGACAGCTTTAATTACTTTACACATTACAGTTTTTATATCCCCTTCCTGTCCGGTGTGCTCTCGTATTGCAACGTATCGTCATACAACGCTTCGTATGATATTTAAGGAAAAGTTATTGTGTTGTTTTTTGGTGCGTTTTCCTACAAATGTCCAGCAACACGAGCGATCAGTGTGCCTCCACAAGCCCCAACAAAACTACTCAGTTAGGTTTAGGAAACGATCGTTTGGGTTAAAATAACAACAGAGGTGGCGTTACTTAAAGGGACTATTTGTAACTTTCAGAATTGCTTCTTAACAGCGACACCTGTGGCCGTGAAATCAACGAAAGTCAGCGTCGGGCTCGTGCGTGTGCTCGCTCTACATGGACATGAAGGAGCATCACTCAACACAGAGAGGAGACACACGTCAGCTAAAAGCACAATATCACTCTATATTTCAGCTGCTTGGCAGTAATGTTAGCTGACCAGACCAAGGTCTCTCCATGAATCAATGCTGATCCTGCTTCTCCTGCCTCAGTGCAGGCTTCAGCAGCGGGGCTCCCCAGCGAGAAACCAGAGAGAGCAGGAAGACACCGGCAACCGGTCGGTAACGAGACGATAACGTTTCTCTCTGCAGAGCCCCGTCACTTCAGAAGACACGGGAAACCTCTGTTGGTCTGGAGGAGCTGCAGCAGTTATTTCTGCACAAACGTCCACTGAACATTCACTAGATATTCTCAGAGCTACACTAACTCTTCTGCAGTGTGGAGTGAGCGCGCGTTCACGTCTAGAGGTGGAGCGAGCTGAGCGAGAACGCGCGCGCTGTCTGAGTGAAGGCGAGCAGGCAGAGGAGACGAGACAGCGGCCACACGCGAGCGCGCATATGCGAGCGCACATGTGTGCCGACCCGCTACATTTATACGCTTAGAAAGTTACAAACAGTCCCTTTGTGCACACCCACAGTTTGTTTTTTCCCGGCTACATTAGTGCGTAGTTACGTGGGTTATATGCAAATTGCATTACTTTTCATAGGTATAATTACAAACAGTGTATGAGAACAGCCTGAATACTGTTGTTCCAGTTCAATGTGGTTTTGTATTTTGATCTTCCTCATCAAACCAAGCATTACAGTTCTTCCTTTTTTGGTATCCAGTGTTCACTTCAGGCCTGTGTGGCAGTCAAATACTCATCTACTGTCCCAACTGTGTCCGTGATGTGGGGGGATGACGTGGTTCCCTTCAAGCATCTCTTGAGAAGGCCACATCAAGGACACATGTCATCACACGAAGCCTGGTTTGATTTATACCTGTTTTATAGCGCCGGTCGACTGCGGGGCGGAACGACCTCCAGGGAGACGACGTACTGACATGCATGTGTGTGTCCATTAGAGATTATAGGTCACACCTCGAGTGGTGAACCTCCACGATGATGAGACGAGGAACAGAGCGATTCTCATCTACCCACTCGCAGCTGCTTCTATGTAGGATTCAAATCATTCTAACCTTAAAGGAATTACATCTGAGATGAATCATCTGATGTTTTAATATTTGAGCGTGCACAAGCGAGATGTAGATTTTAGGGAAAAGTTGTGAGGTTTTATTTTTAGCCACAGTGACAGCGCGGCTCTAGGGATGCTTCAGTCAGTCTGTCAGTCAGTCGGTCGGTCGGTCCACCACTTTGGGCCAGACGGAAATATCTCAACAACTATTGGATGGATCGTCATGAAATTTTCTGCAGACATTCATGATCCCCAGAGGATGAATCCTAATGACTCTGGTGTTCCTATGACTTTTCCTCTAGCACCACCAGCAGGTTGACACGTGTTGACCTCTGATTTCATATCTAGCGCCATCATCAGGTCAAAATTTGAATATGTCCAATACTAATTGTTTATGACCAAATACCTGCAGAACTAATGACATTGTTTTGAGCTAATTAGCAAATGTCAAGTCAAGTAAATTCTATTTATATAGCCCAATATCACAAATCACGTTACATCTTTGTCCATAGACCCTCGAATAGGACCTTTAAAGGCCTTTTTTGCACACATTAATTTGCACTGCAATATATTTTTTCAAACTATGTGTTTGTCACAAGTGCTTTCACACAGAACACAAATGTTACTCTGCGAAAAAAGCTGTATAATATTCGAGTGAGAAGGCATCAACCAATCACGTGACGTTGTTCGGAATGGACATATTCAATACGTAGACTATAGTGTACAACAGCACGGAGGCTCCGTAGTCCAAACCAAGACGTCAAGCTTTATTACTCCTTTCAACCTAGACCAGATTCACTTCTTCCATTCTTACCTTTCACAATAAAAGCCTTAGACATATACACAGCATAACTGTTTACCAGAGGCAAATTCACTTCCGAGCATTTCGCTAAAAGGAAACTCAATAAAATAGCTTACAGTAGTTTAGGCTATGCAACAATTTACCTCAGACAGACTGCCAGACACTGTTCTGGGTCAGTAGATGATCATCTTATTTCTGTGACGTTTATTCGTCACCACCAGGGGGCAACCTCCGGGTCTGAGAAGTGAAGCCAATGCTGAAGTGCCTTCAACTTGCATTCTCTCTAACAGCCAGCAGGGGGCGACTCCTCTGGTTACAAAAAGAAGTCTGATTGTATAGAAGTCTGTGAGAAAATGAGCCTACTTCTCTCTTGATTTATTACCTCAGTAAACATTGTAAACATGAGTTTATGGTCTCAATCTCTAGTTTCAAGTCTTCTTTAATACAGCATGATGTTCATTTAGTAAATTATGGTCCCATTTAGAGTCAGATAGACCATAAAGCAGGGGATGCTTTAGGGCGGGGCTACCTTGTGATTGACAGGTCGCTACCACGGCGGGGAGTTGTCTGTGTTTTCGTCTTACAGCTTTAACCCTTTCACAGTGTGTTTTCACTTCATGAAAGTTAATTATAACCTTTTTGGTCGCCTAAAAATGATTCAGCGTTCAGTTGTACTTAGCTCCACCCTCTCGTGTCACTTGTAGTTCCCAAAAAACCGAGATGGCGACGGCCAAAATGCCGAACTCAAGGCTTCAAAACGGCGGCAACTACGTCTATTTCTTATACACAGCCTCTGGTCACGCCCCCGGTCTGTAAAGGCCTTGGAAGAAACCTCAGGAAGAGCAACAGAGGAGGGATCTCTCTCGCTGGATGGACAGACGTGTAATAGATGTCATGTGTGCAGAATAAACCAACGTAATAAAATTACAGTACAGACAACCCATAGATAGTAAACATATATGAAGAATATGGATCCAGAGAGGATGTCAAGCAGCTTTCAAATGCTAACATGCTTAAACCTAGACCTGCTTCACATCATTGTCATTGTGAGCATGTTAGCATTTAGCTCACAGCACCTCTGTGCATGAGAACAACCTCACAGAGCTGCTAGCGTGGCTGCAGAGTCTTCTTCTATTGCATCCAACACACAAACACTTCTCTCTGAGGTCAGATAAGGAGAAGTGAAGTGGAATCAGCTTATCACTCTTTTTCCGTCTGTCTGTCTCTCTGTTTGTTTGTTTGTCTGTTTCTCTTTTCACTCAGACTGTCTGTTTCTCAGCTGCTGGCGAGTGCAGTAAAGTAGGTCTTCTGTAATTAAGACCGTCATCAACCTGGCGTTAACATTAGCACAAATTGACATGCACAAAATATGAACACACACACACACACACAGACTGTGTTTGCAGAGAGCGGACCTGTCACACATGGTCAGCGGCCCAGAGAAGAGCATTGCAAATTGACGTGAAGTAAAAAGAAACCAAGGCATTTTAGCTCCATGAGACTATGTGGGCTGACTAAGAGCTGCAGGGCCACACACACACACACACACACACACACACAGACAGACACACACACACACAAGCATGCACACACACAAACACAAGTTATTCACACAAGCAAACACACATTGTGCGAGAGAGTGTGTGTGAGCGCTGCGGGGAGGAAAACTCTGACAGATTGCGTCATCCTCCTGTGCGTCCTGTAACGCCGAGAGGCCTCCCTACTTCAGACTGGAACACAAGACAAAAATGACCTTACACTTAATAAATACATTTAATACATGCTCCATTAAATACTTTATCTAACTATTCAACACGGTCGCACGGGAAGGCGACTGAATGACACGATAACACGCAAGGTAAAAGCTTTAGGCGTGCTATTTTGGTGATGTATTGTATGTATTTGATGCACATATTTGTACTCTTATATTTCTTATTTTTATTATTTATTTATATTTCTCTACATATAGTGTAGCATTACGTACATAATTTACATGTTACATACTCCTTTATTTCTATTTCTTACATTTATGCTTTTATATAGGAGCAACTGTAACGTCCCAATTCCCCCTCGGGGATCAATAAAGTATTTCATGAAGCTACGCATCCGTGTGAATAGGTTACGCTCAGAGCTAGTGACGTAGAATTAAAAGGGGAGAACGACCGCTAATGGCGGGTTGGAGACGAGGTGGATGGGTCCCAACAACCAGGAGACCGCTGTTCGAGATCAGTGTTTTGTTTTGTAAGTTACGTTAGTGACGTTTGTCACGTTTTCCGACTGATGTTACGTTGTTTCCGTATGTATTTTACTTTGTTTACGTACTTATTTTAGGGCCAACCGTGATGTTTTTCCTAAACCTAACTAAGTGCTTTTGTTGCCTAAATCGAAGTGAATGGTTTTGTCTGTGAAGCTATAATCAAACAAGACATTGATAGGAATGATGGCCAAGGCTACAGGATGAACCTCAATCATCCTTTTAAAGTGCAAAGACCATAGATTATATAAGAAGTGGACGTAGTCACCGTGACGTCACCCAACTAGTGACGTCACGGTGCAACTAGAAGTGACACGAGAGGGTGGAGCAGAATACAACCGAACGCTGAATAAGACATTTTTAGGTGACCTTTAGGTAACTTTAATGAAGTGAAAACACACTGTGAAAGGGTTAAAGTTCAAAGACGAAAACACAAACAACTCCCAGACCGGACAACGCCGTGGTAGCGACTTTATTATATTAACCCAAGACACAATGTTTTTCCCTAAACTTAACTTTTTTTTTGGCTTAAACCTAAAGAAGCCTTTTTGTTTGTGTTCAAAATGCAATGTTTCATTCAGTTTTACAACGTGTTAGACAGGTTGCTTTTAAGTTTCACTTTTACAACGTAGTAAGCATAGTAGACCCCTAATGACCCACATCTATGGCGCTTATAGCGACTGATAACACCTATTTGACGGCCTGATAACAGTCGAATCGCATTTTTGTCGTCACCATCTTACAATTAACTCTCATGAAGTGAAAACACACTTTGAAAGGGTTAAAGTTCTAAGACGAAAACACGAACAACTCCCAGACCGGACAACGCTGTGGTAGCGACCTGTCAATCACACGGTAGCCCCGCCCTAAAGCATCCCCTGCTTTATGGTCTATCTGACTCTAAATGGGATCATAATTTACTAAATGAACATCATGCTGTATTGAAGAAGACTTGAAACTAGCAATTGAGACCATAAACTCATGTTTACAATGTTTACTGAGGAAATAAATTAAGTGAGAAGTAGACTCATTTTCTCAGACTTTTATACAATCAGATTTCTTTTAGCAACCAGAGTCGTCGCCCCCTGCTGGCTGTTAGAGACAATGCAAGTTGAAGGCACTTCAGCTTCACTTCTCATGGTACGTGTCCACAGGGGCGTTTTTTATCGCGAGGGAACGCGACGCTTCCCAACATTGGACGCTTGGTGTGCTGTCCCTAGAAACAAGGCACTCGGCTCCTGATTGGACGAACGCTTTCCCGCCGTTGGCTGCTGCTCCCAGCTTTCAAACCGGAACCAGTATGGAGGCTCGTTTGGAAACTTTCTTCTCTTATTTCACGTAAATAGTTCACTGAAATGTGTTTCTGAAAACATTTGAGGCGAGAAATAATTCATGCAGTTGATGAATCTGTCTTTATTTTGGATCGACAACGTTTAGTTTAAAAGATTATCGGGAGTTTGGAGAGGTGGCGAGTTGCGTCGGATGCCCGTGATTTGCATAAAGTAGCCAGGACCTCAACTTTATGCAAATAAGGAGCAGGCGTCATGACGCCTAGTCTCTCGAATCGCGACGCCACGCTACCAGAATGCATTGCGCGGCTGCTTACATAGACAATGAATGGGGAGCGTGGAAAGCACGGAGCCTGTGGACATGTACCGTCAGACCTGGAGGTTACCCACTGGTAGAGACAGACCAGGTGGGACAGTACAAATGCTGGTTCAGGGTATTGTATCAATCGTTGGCCCTTAAACAAGGTTACCCATCTCAGGAAGCCAGGTTCAGGCGACCTCCGCCTCTCCAACAGTTACTAACGGTACACAGAAGATTCCCCAAACAGTCCAAACACTCCCATCTGAATTAGACTGGAACATTTCAGCTCTCAACAGATCCCACTACCAAACCCCCTCTCTCACGCCTTTCCTCACACCGTCCACACAGCTGTCACTTCTCCCATCAATCCACCATCATCCATTCATCATCATCCATTCATGCACTCTGCTATCTCGACCCCCTCCTCCACTCCTCCACTGAGGCTTGTCAGACTAGTGAGGAAGCAGCTTATGGAGTTTAGTTCTGCAAAGAGGCATCACCACCTCCTTTATCCCCTGTCTGATGACTCTCTCTCTCTGGGGATGGTTGACTCTTGCATAAACATGCACACATACGTACACAATGACTCCTTGGTAAAGCCAAGCGTAGATATAAGAGTAATCTGGTCTTCAATCCCAACATGGGAGGCTGAAAGCTTTGACGTCACCACAGAGTTTTCTAGAAACCACTGCACCTAGTCTGTGTGGTGGAGGAGGAGGATGCAGGACAACAAAACATGTGACAGTGAAAGACTTGATGGCTTTCACGTCGTACACAAGTAGGTCGAGGGATGAAAGCAGGAGGGATACAGTGTTAGGGTGCATTTGTTTACTCATGCTAACAGTGAGGCTCAAGGGAATATCGGCTGGTCTCTCCACCACTTTGACTTAAAATATCTCAACAACTACTGGATGGATTGGCATGAAATTTGGTACAAACATTCATGTTCCCTTCAGGATGAATTGAGACAATTTTGGTGATCCTGTGATTTTTCCTCTAGCGCCACCATCAGGTCAAAATTCGAATTTGTCCTTTAAGACGAAATACCTGCAAATTACTTTGTGTTTATTGTAGGGCTGTCAATGCTTAAAATAGTTTATCACAATTAATTGCAAATTAATCACACAGTTTTGTATGTTCAAAATGTACCTTAAAGGGAGATTTGTCAAGTATTTAATGCTCTTATCAACATGGAAATGGATGAATATTCTGCTTTATGCAAATGTATGTATATATT
The DNA here is from genome assembly GCA_916701655.1 of Sebastiscus albofasciatus. Taxonomy (NCBI): domain Eukaryota; kingdom Metazoa; phylum Chordata; class Actinopteri; order Perciformes; family Sebastidae; genus Sebastiscus; species Sebastiscus albofasciatus. Next base: position 28,378 of record CAKAOI010003551.1, read on the forward strand.
TATTATTGTAAATCAATTAACAACACAAAACAATGACAGATATTGTCCAGAAACCCTCACAGGTACTGCATTTAGCATAAAAAAGATATAGAATCCATTTTCATTCACATATCTTGAGGTCAGAGGCCAAGGGACCCCTTTGAAAATGGACATGACAGTTTTTCCTTGCCAAAATGTAGCGTTAGTTTGGAGCGTTATTTAACCTCCTTTGCGACAAGCTAGTATGACAAGGTTGGTACCGATGGATTCATTATTCATTATGATGCCGGTATCTTGACACTAGCTTTAAAACTGAGCCCGCTACAAGCTAAAAATCACAATTGGTGTTAATGCGTTAAAGAAAATTTGCGACATGTTATTGCGTAAACTTTGACAGCCTTAGTTTGCATGCTAACACAGTAAAGTAAGATGATGATGGACACGGTTAAAAGGTGAAGTGTGTAGCGACATCTTGCAGATTGCAACCAACTAAAACTTCTCCCGTGTGCCAAGCGTGTATGAGAACTACGGTGGCAGACGTGAAAACGTGAAAGGCCCTCTCTAGAGCCGGTGTTTGGTTTGTCCGTTCTGGGCTACTGTAAAACATGGCGGCCAGCTCTGTGAAGAGGACCCGCTCATTCTAAAGTAACAAAAACACAATTCTTATTTTCAGGTGATTATACACTAAAGAAAATATACTTATTAATATTATATTACATTTCTGCCAATACAGTGCTAGAGGAATGAGTCCTAAAACCCAGAGATGAGTTAACATTTTAGTATTTCCGGTTCCCTCGTCTACAAAAAACCTGAAATATCTCGACAACTATTGGATGGATTGCCATGAAATTTGGTACAAACATTCATATTCCCCTCAGGATGAACTGTACTAACTTTTGCGATCCTCTGACTTTTAATTCAAATGTGTCCAATACTTTGGTTTATGACCAAATTCCTGCAAAACTACTGACATCCCATCGGCCTCTTTTCTCCTGTACTTTGTGCAAATGTTAGCACGCTAATACCCTAAAATAAGATGATGAACACGGTTTAGAGTATCCCTGCTAAACCTCAGCATGTCCGCATTGTCATTGTGGGCATGTTAGGACACACTGACTGTTGTGTTTAGCTCAATGCACCACTGTCCCTAAGTACAGCCTCACAGAGCCGCTAGCATGACTGTTTGGATCTGTTTGGATTTGGGGCGCCTTGGTGGCCTCGGGGGTTAAAGCTGATGAACTGAAATCCTGCAATTTGTTGCAAGTAATCCCCCCATCCCTTTCTCTCTCTCTCTCTCTCTCTTTTTCTTTTCTTATTCCCTGTCATCTCTCTCCCAAAAAACAATTTGGAAGAAATCTGTTAGGATTGCACTGATCCTTTCTTTAAACCAAAAGTATATATTTATATATTTAAAAAAAGAATAAAAGAATAAATGTAAAGGCAGATATGCGGATGACAGGAGTGCTCTGCATGTTAAGTTCAATACGAGAGCAAACACCCATATGGTGAGTGGAAATCACTGTGTCTCTTTGCGTGTGTTTATTCACCAGAGGCAGCGCTGAAGCCACTAAACAGAATGCAAACCTCCGGCTAATTGTCTGTCTACTGTATCCGTCTCTCTCTCTCTCTGTGTGAGATGGCTGAGAGGGTTTGTTTGACTTTACAAGGAGGAAGTCTGCTGCAAGAGGTAGAATAATGAGGAGTAACGAGGTCAGAGATAGACCCAACACCATGCATGTCCTGTGAGAGGAGTCACCACATATGATGCGCTCATCTGTCAACATTCAATCTTCCATGTAAACGGAGTCGGTGAACATCATCATTGTCCGTGTCGTTGTCATTTACTGTCACTGATCCATGAAACGATGTTAAAAGTGTCTTATGTTGGGTTCAGACTACACAATATTGGTGGATATTGTGGAGCATTTTCCGATTAAGACATGTGGGATATGCGAATATTATTCAGCTTATAGGTGCATTCTTTGAACATTTACACAGCACATTCAGAATATGCGTCTCAATTGTTGTTTTTTAACCGCAGTTTGCGTCACCCCTCTGTGTGTAGAAAACCCTCTTGCCAGTCTGTTACCGTGCATTTCCGTAAAAGGAATAGCTTGAAGAACACAGTTTTACAAAGCTTGCAGAACGATGACAACGAGAGCAACCAGTCCGTTCTCATTCCCAAAGCGTCAAATACCGACGTTTTGTCTCGGCCGTCAGCGTGCGATACCGCCACACAAGGCACCCTTAAGTGCCGGTATAAAACGCACCTGTTCACGTTGTGTCACGTTACAATCAGCTGTTTGTTGAGTTCCCACGTTCACAACGTTCTGTGTCATTTTCCTTATACAAACAACATAGTTTTAAGCCCAACCATGTTGTGGTAAAAATAGCAAAAAATAAACTGAAGCTAAGGGGCGTGACAAACCGGCGGTATGTGACAAGTTGGGATGAGAACATGTTGCGTGTTCACAATGTAAAGTCTCATTTTCACTTTACAAAGGTAGCAGTTTTAAGTCCGACCTTACTTACTTAAAGGGATTGTATGTAACTTTTTACACATATGAATCGTTTTTTATTGCCGGTGTGTGAACAGGTTGTAACCTAACCTGAGAAATGAGACCTTCCGCGGCCGGGCCTTCGATTCATGGAGGGACCTTTGTTTACGAGCATAAGCGCGAGCAACAGGACGCTGACTGTCGTTGACTTAACGGCCACAAGTGGCGCTGTTAAGCAATTTCTGATTCTTAAATAGAGTCCCTTTAACTTATGGTAGGTTTATGCTTGCCGTAGTGAAACCTGCGCGAGGTTCGAGGGCTTTCTGCCGCAGGCTGTGAAAGAATAGGAGAGATTGTTTTGTAAAAGCTAAAAAAAAAAAAGATCTCGTGGAAAGAGTGGCGACCCGAGGGGAGGCACCGAGAGACAGGAAGTAATTTAGACTTGGAGGTAAGCCTTGGTAATACTTACAGAACACAAATGCAATGTTTGGCGGTACGTACGTCGATGTTTAGTGTTTACTACTGTTGCCAGGCAGCCTACTTTCCTTTTGCTTATCCACAGAATATTTTGTCTGTACCCCTCCTGGCGTTTCGGAGCATATTGCAACGAGCAACGCGCTGAGCATAAACGCCTCTGTGCATGTTTGCAGTGCGTGCGCCATCTACGGAGGCCCGAAAAGGAAGGTAGCCGTAGGCCGTACGTTGTTGCAGCATTTTACATTAACAAGTATGCACGGCTGCATGAAACAGGAATATTAGTGGCCATGTAAACAGTTTAGTAAGATCTTTTTTGGAATAAGGGCAAACACTTTAGTCATTGTATTCATCAGGGCCCTTACACTATCATTGTGTTATTATTGTCATCTATGGAGGACAAACAAATATTGCTGCTGGTGGGGAGTATCAGACATTTCCCCCCCGAGGCCCCTGACAGAATATCCGGGTCATGCAGAGGAGACATCCACACATAGCACCGATATAAAAGTACCACAGTGATTTTCTGTTTACAGCTGTGTTTCTGTACGACACACAAACATAAATACACATCTGCCCCCGCCAGTCCTTTCCTGGCTGTGATATACAGCTAATCAAACACTCGGGGCCGCGGTGGGTTTGTGCAACACATCTGCCGTTGCCTGCTGAGCTGAGAGAATTCCCGAGCGTTGGAAACAATAATGCCTCAGCTGCAGATCTGAGGAGGAGGAAAGTCAATTACTGTACATTTCAACCGTCCAAATTGCTAAACGCTCGACTTGAATGAGCTCATGTAGAACCGTCCTCATGGGAAGTAATGGGAAAATGGGAAATTCATGAATTTCAATTGATTGCTTTGATGGATTAGATTAGAATGGGCTTGACCCCAAACCTGACACCGTTTTATGAGCAAAGAGGCAATTTCACCCACTTAAACTGGTCAGGTGTCCTCATAAAATCGATAATATAAAACTACGCACTTTTATTACCTTCAACATTAACTGTGTGTGCATGGATATTTTTCGCATGTTCAAGTTATTATGACGACCATTCAGACGCTCCTTTAAAAAATTTAATTCAGCACTTTTATAGCATCTTCAGATGTCTGAATGTAGTCATTATAAGTAATAATACATCTACTAGCCTTTGTTTACAATATGATTTCTATCTCTTCAGTGGAAAGTAGTTCCACTTCACTTCCACTGTATGAGAGAGGAGGCAGTAATCTTAGAGACGAACACCGTATTTCACGAGGCTGAGACGATACATCTATCTTCTGATTTGATATTATCACGATACTTGGGTGCCGATTCCATAAGTATTGCGATTTTTAAGTATTGTGATTCGATATTATGATTTACTGCAATTTTTATTAACTTTTTTAACACTAGACCATGAGAAAAAGTTGAATCTTACACGTTTAGGGACCTTTACTTTGGAAAATATCTAAATTAATACAGTAAAAATGTTTAATTTTCAGAATGTATGTAGTCAGAGATGTCCTGAAGTCAAATATATCAGTCATTGTCGGGCATTATTCATTACATTTTCAAAAAAATCAAAGAATAAAGACATTTCCCTCACAAATTAGTGCTATTTTCTTTTTGATTTATAAGGGACATGTGATGTTTTATACTTCTGGTGAATATAATCCAATCAATCTTGATTCCATAGATGTATTTTGTATATACAGTTCCCTTTGTTAACACCGTATTTTGAAAAGCAGACGTAGTCACACGTGTATACTTCCTCTAACTTCTCCAAGTCCGTCTCTAGCTCTCCTGTCAGCTCCGTTGTCTTTATCCATCCATGTTCAGCTCCATCGGGCCGTTTGAATGCATTTAACATAAATGTCAGTATCTGGGTGCTCTACAGTTGTCGCGTCGGCCCATTTGACCATGGAGACGAGAGCGACGGCCGGCTTGACCGCACGTTACCGCGATACGATAACGTTTCCTGTCCGTGACAGAGTTAGCATGCAGCTTTAGCTCTGCTCTGTGTAGCTCTGCTTTTCCTGTAAATGTGTGAAACCCAAAGTGTTTCCGTCCTTTACTGGATGTGTAGTGTTTACCACGCTGGATTTAACATGTGAGGGTGCAGGTCGGATCCACGCTGTCCCTCCAACGTTTTCTACTTTCGGTTCCTTGCGGTTTGTTTTGGTTGACGGATACGGAACGGATATGACGTCACGTTACTCAGACTACAACAATAAAAGCGGTAACTTCCTTCTACCTCCACATAGACTCAAATGAAGGAAATATATAAAAAATCTATTTCAACATCCTAAAAACAAATGATTAAAGAAAAAGTCTTTGACAGGACTTGAACTCTGATCTCCTGCATGAACATCAGATGTGCTACTCATCCATTCACGACCCTGACTTTGCTGGCATTGATTGCTGGCATTGGATATAAATCATTCCTAATATCCTACTTCCTAGGATGCTGTGCTATCCTAGGAATATATCAATACGTTTTGGGTTCGAGTGAGTCGACACTTTAATCCTAACCAGATAATGTGTCATTAACCTCACAGTGGCAGCAGTTATTTTGCCACTAAGATGTTTTACTGCACTCAAGACAATTAAGTCGTGAACGCCAACATCTCAAAAAAGCACAGACACAAGAATAAAAAAAACCCAGAGTAGGAAATATTTTCCCTGAGTTCAGCAGGCAGGGGGTGTTGAGTCGGCGTGAACCGTTTCTGCTCAAGCACATTAGCCACATCAGTCAGCACCTGAGCGCTCAGCAGCCCGTATAATCCACCGCCACCCACCTCACACACAATACAGTCAATACAGCTGATTGGAGGGTCAAAAGCTGCATTCAGCAGGGATTACAGGGAGCATGGGAAAGAAGAGGGGAGCTCAATAAAGTCAACTGTGGCTGAGGATGATAGACCAAATCAAAAAAAGTGAGTGTTATGGTATTGCAAATCAATTTCACACACACACTGAGCAATGCTTCCTTTTCTTCCTCAGCTTTGACTTCACTGCTGCCACTACATGTTAGCCAGCGAGCTCCTTCACTCTCTGGAGCTGACCAGCCATTATAACATTAAGATAAAGACTCTTTCATCTCTGCTGCACACACTCACACTTTCACTCTCCACTAAGCAACAGCTTTGCTCTTTCATTTGAAGAAATAGCTCAATATATTAGGGAATATTTACTTTCTTGCCGAGAGTTAGGTGAGAAGATCGATACCACCGTCGTGCACAAGAGTGGTATCAATCTTCTCATCCCTCTGCAAGAAAGCAAATAAGTGCTTCTCTCAAAATGTTGAACTATTGCTTTATGATTAAGGAAAATATTGACACTAAAATACTAGTGTATTGATGTACACAGGCACTGAAGTTCAGTCTGCGAAGCTTTTTATACATAATAATAGAGAATTGGTGATGAATCTGCATGACTTTAGCATCACAAATATATCAGTATCTGTGTTTCCTCCATGTTAGCTGATAAGTTACAAAGGAATTGCGGTCTGGAGGATAATTTACTGCAGAAACAGAGTCACGATTAGCTGAAATTAAGGGTTCTTGATCAAAAATGTTTGCAGATGTGACGGATTTGTGTTAAAAAAGAAAGAATATATGAACTTATTAGCTATGGAGCAACTCCAACAAAATCCTACTGGACAAAATAAATGATCACCACATATAAACACATGCATATAAACATATAAACTGCTGTAATGCACATGCAAAATATATCATTTGACAGTTTAGATATGTTTATAGTTTGTTGTTGTTGTACGGGTCATGTTTTGTCGCTAAATGTCTATGAAAATCAGAGAAATATAAATAAAATAAACAAATATCAGCCGTTATAACATATGATTTTTAAAATATTGTCGTCTGTATCACATCAGAAATCAAGTATCAGTCGTGTTCTACGTTATAATGAGGTATAAATCTTTTTAAAGTAAATTGCCAAGTATGTAACTCGAATGACGTCAGCTATCTGCGAATGATACTTTGAGGAAATCAAATGTAAACATCACAAATATCTGACATAAATTAAACCCCTTTTTGCACTCAAAAATCATGTCAATTTTCTTTTTACATTTAAATAATTAATATTCTTTTTTATTATTTTAAAAGGAAGAAAAATGTCTTTGGAGAAATCTCAAGAATGTACCTTTAAGTTATATTTTATTTGTTGATAATCATTAGAGGAGCATTTCTGATTGCAGGAGGTTTTCGTGTAACTGAAAATGTGCAGGTTCCGTATACCTGAAAGTTCAAACTAAAAGGTTTTCTTCATAAAAACAATATCTATAAATAATCATTATAGAATAAGTGTTGGGTCTTACCTGAGGCTTCCAAACAGATGTGATGTTGTTGTTTTCTTTCCGTGAGGATGAGAGCAGCTTCAGTGAGACAGAAAGTGTAACAGCTCCGTCTCAGCATCCAGCATCCTCTCCGGTACTCTCCTCTTCACTGACAGCCTCCTCAACACACACTGGAGTAAAAGCCTCGCTCTGCCTCTCTCTCTCTCTCTCTCTCTCTCTCTCTCTCTCTCTCTCTCTCTCTCTCTCCTCTCTCTCTCTCTCTGTTTAACTAAATCCGTCCACTCTCATCTCATCACCAGGAGACAAAATGGTGATGCCACTATTGCTGGCAAAGTGAACTAAAAGAAAGAGAAAAGACAGATTACCATTCACTGTGATGTACTCTGCAACTTTTACTCTTCCAGAGGTGGAAAGTACTTTTACTTCAGTATTGTATTTGAGTACTACTTCTACATTTCAGAGGGAAATATTGTACTTTTTCTGACAGCTAGTAACTTATCAGATTAAGATATTACATAAAAAAACATACAACTAAATTGATTTTTTTTATATATTTCAATACATAAAAAAAATATACGACATATATGTAAGGGATAATGTACAGCGAGCCGGTCATTGTTGTGAAATAAACCACGACAGGGCGATACTGTTTATTTCACAACAACGACCCCACTAGCTTTACATTATCTCGCTTATTACACGGCTACCTACTAAAGAAATCAATTATTTGTAAAACAAAAACGGTCCTCCAGAGTCTGACATCAGAACTGCGCCCATAGCAACGGTCTGTTATACATAGCAACGGTCTGCTATACATAGCAACGGTCTGTTATACATAGCAACGGATAACAACGGTCTGTTGTACATAGCAACGGATAACAACGGTCTGTTATACATAGCAACGGTCTGCTATGAAGAAATAACAGACCCCAGAACGGCGTGATTGACCAATCAGAATCGAGCATTCAAAAAAGCTGTGTAATAAAAATAAATAATATTTGCACAGCCTCATCAGGTGGCATCATATCTTTATACGATATTTATCAAAAGGATAAAACCAACACATTCTCACTCCCAACTCGTCAAATACCGCCGCTTGGTCAGCACCCCTCAGCATCAGAGACCAACGCACAGGGTACCCGTGGACCGGGGACGGCGTGTCAATATACATACATGCATAGTGTCCTTTCAAAATAAACTTAACAGGAAGTTAGGTTTAAGCAACAACAAACACTTAGTTAGGACAAAGAATGTATATTAAAAGTCAATTATTCGTTCCATTGCAACATCAGCATCCAGCAACAAAACTACACTTCCTCCATTTTGGACTGAAAGCGACTACCGGACGCCAGTAAATGTACACTTACAAAGTGCCGTACAAATGTAAAACAACAGTATTTCTGTTCTATTGTCATATTCTACTGAAATGGTCTGTGTTGAACAATTAAAAATATGATAAATATAATACGAGTTTTCAGTTCAAAATGGCGGCAGCGGCTGTTGTCAAAAAAAACACCAGAGTTTCATCTCTTTGCTTCTATACTCTTTGATATTTCGGATGTCTATGAATGAGATATTTTCCTTCTTAACTTCTCAGAAGGTTTCATTTCAATAAATATAATATATAATATTTCAGCACCATGATGAAGCTTCTTCTTCTTCTTCTCTCCCATTAATCATCTCAGGACCTCTCAGATTTATCCGGTGACCCTTTGGAGGGGCCCGACCCCTAGGTTGGGAACCACTGGACTAAACTAGCTAACTGTATATAAAGTATTCTGCAGAGTGAGTACTTTTACTTTGATACTTTAAGTATATTTTGCTGATAATACTTGATAGTATTTTTATTTAAGTGGGATTTTGAAAGCAGGACTTTTACTTGTAACGGAGTATTTTTACATTTTGACTTCAGTAAAGGATCTGAATTCTTGTCTGATAGATTAAATCCACTCTCTGCCTGTATACATGTTGTGCTACAAGAGGAGCTTGTATTCATGCGCCATATGGGAATACTTTCTAATAGATCTATTTTTGGTCCTTTATTTTCCCTGAAGCTAAACAGCTGCACTTATTATGTGCAATACAATACAAATCCAATAGGCTTGTATGCACTGCGCAATTAGAGACCATAATGATTATGTAATTCTATTATTCAGCAAACGTAGCCAAGAGTTAACCTTAAGCCATTTACTAGAGCGGTCTCTGGAGCAACAAAAACAAACATCACACACATGTTAACGGACATTACGCTGACATGTGAAATCTTCATGTCAAGGAGATTAAAATGAGCGCATCTGGAGCCACTTTGATTTATTGAATTGAAGGTTTATTTGTCCCAGAGGACCACTTTCTGTCCTCCAAAAAGGTTCAGCTGAAATTAAACAACTGCCAGTCATGCAGAATGTGCAGCGAGCGGTGTCTGGCCCGCTGTCGCCCTCTTGTGGCTCCTTCATTGTAATGTCTGATAACTAACAAGCCACTGGCCTCCCTCCTCCCCCCTTCTGTGCCTGCTCTGTAATTACGCCACATTGAACACTTAATTAGCCAAACATTTCGCCAGCTAGGAGATTTTTTCCACAAAAATTGTTAACTTAACCTTGAAAATGTGCCAAGACAAGCTCTTGGTGTAAGCAACAAGATGTGAAGAGAGAGTCAGCTCATGCAACAGAAGATGAATTTGTTAATTAAAAATTAAAATTATAATAATTAAATGCATTTTCAGACCTAACAAACAGGAAGTGATGCAGTATTTTACAACAAAATAAAACATAAAATAACACAAAATTGTGTATTTTAAATAGATACTTGAAACTATATATTGCCAGCAAATAATATATGATAATAATAATAAAAATCTTAATTTTTTTAAGTTATAAAGTGCTTCACAAAAGACAAACAAACTAAATTCAACTAAATATGAAATGAAAGTGGTAAAAATAACAATATCAGTGGGTAAAAATACTCTGATATAAGTATAATATCTGTTATATATAAATATATAAATATCTTTGGGTTTTAGACTGTTGTTCTGGGAAATTATAACGGGCATTTTTTTTACCACTTTCTGAAATTTCTTTTTTAGATAAAGCAATTAATCAATTAATTCATTTTTAAATTAATTAGTTATTTAATTGACTTTATTTTTATTTTGGTTATTTGTTTGTTTGTTTTCATGTTCTTGAAATGTATTTATTTATTTGTTGTTTTTTTAAACACTTTTATAATGAACAATGACATGAAAAAGATCAATTAATTAAATAACGCTTCAAACTTGCGCTAAATTTTGGTCATGTCCATTTTCAAAGGGGTCCCTTGACCTCTGACCTCCAGATGTGTGAATGTATGTGAATGGGTTCTCTGGGTACCCACGAGTCTCCCCTTTACAGACATGCCCACTTTATGATCATCACATGCAGTTTGGGTAAGTCATAGTTAAGTCAGCACACTGACACACAGTCTGAAAAAAAAGTCGGAAACAAAAAATCTGAAAAAAGTCTGAAAAAAAATCTGAAAAAAGTCTGAAAAAAAATGAAAAAAAGTCTAAAAATGTCTGAAAAACAAAAAGTGTGAATGATGTCCAAAAAAAGAAGAAGTTTGAAAATGTCCAAAACAAATCTGAAAAAAGTCTGAAAAAAAATCTGAAAACAAGTCTGAATTAAAAGTCTGAAAAATTTTTTTAAAAAAAAAAGTCTGAAAAAAAATCTGAAAAAAGTCTGAAAAAAAAGTCTGAAAAAAATCCGAAAAAAGTTTGAAAAATGTCTGGAAAACAAAAAGTGTGAATGATGTCCAAAAAATAATCTGAAAAAAGTCTGAAAAAAAAATCTGAAAAAAAAGTGTGAAAAAAAAAATCTGAAAAAAGTCTGAAAAAAAAGTCTGAAAAAAAATCTGAAAAAAAGTCTGAATTAAAAGTCTGAAAAAAGTCTGAAAATAAAAATCTGAACAAAATCCGAAAAAAAGTCTGAAAAAAGTTTGAAAAAAAATTCCAAAAAAAAAGTCTGAAAAACAATTCAAAAAAAAAGTCTGAAAAAATCCGAAAAAAGTTTGAAAAATGTCTGGAAAACAAAAACTGTGAATAATGTCCAAAACAAATCTGAAAAAAAAATCTGAAAAAAAAGTCTGAAAAAAAAAATCTGAAAAAAGTCTGAAAAAAAACGAAAAAAAGTCTAAAAATGTCTGAAAAACAAAAAGTGTGAATAATGTCCAAAAAAAAGAAGTTTGAAAATGTCCAAAAAAAAATCTGAAAAAAGTCTGAAAAAAAAAAATCTGAAAACAAGTCTGAATTAAAAGTCTGAAAAAAAAGTCTGAAAAAAAAGTCTGAAAAAAAATTAAAAAAAAAAAAAGTCTGAAAAGAAATCTGAAAAAAGTCTGAAAAAAAAAAGTCTGAAAAAAATCCGAAAAAAGTTTGAAAAATGTCTGGAAAACAAAAAGTGTGAATAATGTCCAAAAAAATCTGAAAAAAGTCTGAAAAAAAAAATCTGAAAAAAAAGTCTGAAAAAAAAAATCTGAAAAAAAAATCTGAAAAAATTCTGAAAAAAAAGTCTGAAAAAAAAATCTGAAAAAAAAATCTGAAAAAAAGTCTGAATTAAAAGTCTGAAAAAAGTCTAAAAATAAAAATCTGAACAAAATCCGAAAAAAAGTCTGAAAAAAGTTTGAAAAAAAATTCCAAAAAAAAAGTCTGAAAAAAATCCGAAAACAGTTTGAAAAATGTCTGGAAAACAAAAAATCTGAAAAAAAAAGTCTAAAAAAAAGTCTGAAAAAAAATCTGAAAAAAAGTCTGAAAAAACAAAATCTGAAAAAAAGTCTAAAAAAAAAGTCTGAAAAAAAAATCTGAAAAAAAGTCTGAATTAAAAGTCTGAAAAAAAATCTGAAAAAAAAAATCTGAAAAAAGTCTGAAAAAAAGTCTGAATTAAAAGTCTGAAAAAAATCTGAAAAAAAAATCTGAACTAAATCCGAAAAAAAAGTCTGAAAACAGTTTGAAAAAAATTCCAAAAAAAAGTCTGAAAAAAGTTTGAAAAATAATTCCCAAAAAAAGTCTGAAAAACAATTCCAAAAAAAAAATCTGAAAAAAGTCTGAAAAAAAAGTCTGAAAAAAAAATCTGAAAAAAAATCTGAAAAAAAGTCTGAATTAAAAGTCTGAAAAAAAGTCTGAAAATAAAAATCTGAACAAAATCCGAAAAAAAGTCTGAAAAAAGTTTGAAAAAAAATTCCCAAAAAAAAGTCTGAAAAAAAATTCCAAAAAAAAAGTCTGAAAGAAATCCGAAAACAGTTTGAAAAATGTCTGGAAAACAAAAACTGTGAATAATGTCCAAAAAAAATTTGAAAAAAGTCTGAAAAAAAAAATCTGAAAAAAAAGTCTGAAAAAAAAAATCTGAAAAAAAAGTCTGAAAAAAACAAATCTGAAAAAGTCTGAAAAAAAAAATCTGAAAAAAAGTCTGAAAAACAAATCTGAAAAACAAATCTGAAAAAAGTCTGAAAAAAAAATCTGAAAAAAAAGTCTGAATTAAAAGTCTGAAAAAAATCTGAAAA
>CAKAOI010003552.1:0-11529 GCA_916701655.1 Sebastiscus albofasciatus
TATTTATTGGTATGTGTTTGAGTAAAATGATTTTTTTTGTTTAATTCTATAAACTACTGACAACATTTCTCCCAAATTTCAAATCAAAATATTGTCATTTAGAGCATTTATTTGCAGAAAATGACTACCGGTCAAAATAACAAAAAAGATGCAGTGTTTTCAGATCTGGAATAATGCAAAGAAAACAAGTTCATATTCATTTTTAAACAACACAATACTAATGTTTTAACTTAGGAAGAGTTCAGAAATCAATATTTGGTGGAATAATCTTGATTTACAATCCCAGCTTTCATGCGTCTTGGCATGCTCTCCACCAGTCTGTCACATTGCTGTTGGGTGACTTTATGCCACTCCTCAGCTGGGCTTTGTTTGAGGGCTTGTGACCATCCATCTTCCTCTTGATTACATTCCAGGTTTTCAATGGGATTCAGGTCTGGAGATTGGGCTGACCATGACAGGGTCCTGATCTGGGGGTCCTTCATCCACACCTTCACTGACCTGGCTGTGTGACATGGAGCTGGAAAAACACTCCTCAGAGTTGGGGAACATTGTTTATTTGCAAAATTCAAAGGTTAATTTTAATCTGACAGTTTGTGCTTTAATCTCTTCCATTTCCACTCATCACATCCTTTCACCCCTGTTACTCTCTCTCTCACCCTGTAACTCTCTCTCTCAAAAGTGTGACACTTCAAGCCAACAATATCAGGGACCAATTGTATATTTATATTATAATAAATACAGTTATTTATGAAAATAAAGATCTTAAGTTTTGTCTTGAAACCATGGTGATGTCTGGTGTGTGTTGTGGTTTAACCCTATTCTATTGTAATATTGTAATATTGTAATTCAGCGCAATTTTGAGGTACTTTAATTAAGTATTTTCACTTGATTCTACTTTATACTTCTACTCCACCACATTTCATGGGCATATTGTAGGCCTACTTTTTACTCCACTATATTTTGTCTGACATTACTATTTTATATTTAGTTATGTTCATATTTAAGCCCTATATTTTAACTGCACTGCACTGCCTTAGATTATCATTTTACTTTGATTGTGTGATTGAGCATGTTGAAGGAACCTGAGACCAAAGGTTTTCATCAATGACTGCTTTGCTGGAACTGACAAATGATAAATAAAGACCCTTAACCTTGTGCAGTATATAGATATAAAGTACCCAACTGTAACTGTACCACAACATGCTGTGTGTGATAATAAACCAGTGAAATGAATCATTCTGCATTTTCATGGTAATGCTTTTAGTTCAGTTTTTTTACACTGCTAATTAAAGCTATATAACTATAACTATAACTATTAATCAGATTTAGTTCCCAGGCAAACAACCCGGCATCTGATTCAAATTCTGTACATTGCTAATGCCACTGAGAAGAGCACAGACTAAAACAGAAATACACAAACCTCTCATGTAAAATAACCCAAACTGTTGTAACATTGCCATTGTTCATTTAGGACCCCATTGCTCATAGTAAAAAGCTGATTTACAAAATAAGTTTAAGGGCCGAAAGATTCCAGTAAGTTTTCAACCTTTGGTATAAATATACTTTAGTTAGCGCAACAGGTAAAGGATGTACCTTTTTCTTTCTGGCTTTTTCTTTGTTGCCTAATTCTAAAGTGGCATGAAGTTTGAAAGAACTACATGGTTGGGTTTAAAACTGCTGCGTTTGAACCGTGAAAACGGCGCCTGACGTTGTGAACACGGGACATGAACAAACAGCTGATTGTAACGTGACACACTGGACACGAACAGTCTCCTGCTTGAAAGCCTTGTGTTTGTTGGACCCATCCGGTGTGTCTCTTTCGCTCTTTAAACTATGTCACCACACTACCGGTGCACTTTCTTGGAGCGTTTACTGTTACCGCGGATGAGTTTACATTCTAGTCAATGGGACGCCATGGTGCATTTTTTACTGGCGCTAAAGGGTACCCTGTGCGGCGGTACCAAGCGTGACAAAGCCTCTGTATTTAACTTCCTGGGAATGAGAACGGGCTGAACTGGTTCCTCGTGGTATATTTGTGATTTCCCCCTTGAATTTCTAAACTAAATTTATGTTTGAGTAGTCATATTTTTACAGGATTGAGCACATTTCTTGTTGCTGCAGGTCTGTGGACGTATTTAATCGTATTTTTTCATGACGTGCCACACAAAGTAGAACTAATGAGTCCAGGTTACAAGCCAAGAAGAAGCACAGACTAAAGCTAAAACACAGATAAAGTTCTTACTCAGCAGCAGTGTTACACTGCAGTATGCATTGTTATACAGTTTCATTTTCACAATCCCCACGCAGCTGAAAGTCTCTGTATGCTAAAGCTCAGCTGGATTGATAATAAAGCAGAAAGAAATCCATCTACTACACCCGGCAGTGTCTGACCCCGTCATCTGTCAGGCCAGAATATGGTCGCTGAAACCCTTTAAAGGATTTACCTCCATTAAGAGTGTTTTGGTGTGTGTTGAGCATTCCATTAATGGCAAGTGTTCATTCACAGCAGCCAGCATTAGTGTGTTTGTGTACTCTAACCTGATGCATCAGGCCATGTTTGTTGATCAAATAATGACATAGAAAACCATCTGGGAATGTGAACACACACTAATGCATGTGTGTGCACAAACACAGTATTATTCACAGCTCCATGTGCACCCCCGTTTGGGGCATGCATCACAAACACACTGGATCCCCAGAAGAGGATTGTCTGTGCTGCATCTGAGGCTTTTTCTTATCTTTTATCTCATTTCCTGTGAGGTCATCACATCTGTCTGGCCTGCAGACGTATTATTGGTTGTACTTCTGGTGTTACCACGAGGCAAGTCTGACTAAATTAAGCACGTACTGTCTGTCGTTGTTTAATAGTAGATGGAACTATTAGGTGAGTGTTTCGCCTCTTCGTGATTGAAAACATGCAACGGTGTAATCCATCAAATATACAGAGATGTGGTAATAATTGCCTTATTTTAATAGCAAATGAATATGAATGATTGAGGCTGTTTATGCACATACGTGTGCATGAAAGTGATGCTTTAAGTTGATTATGCCATGAATAGAAATGTAGAGCTTGGGGTTTAATTCTTTGGGTATGGCTCCCTCTGGTGTTCATAAAGGAAATTACATCATTGGAGTCCCATTCACCTGCCGAAGTTCTCTCATTGCTTCTCTGAGACATGTTTAGTTTTGCAGTCGCTGAATAAATCCTCACATGCAAATATATATGAGCCAACTGTCCGACCCAGTCTCACATCAATATGTGAGACCAATCTATTGAGCCTTTGGTCCACGGCTCCATAGATTGCTGCATGGATGACTTATTTTTGTAGGCCAACCTAGACCGCGTCCTAATAACACTACTTTAGGAGCAACGGAATTCAGACAATGGCTGGCTTTACCACGGTTATTCTCATAAATGTACGGCTTTATAATCTCACAGAGCTTTTTCTCGTAAATGTGCATCTTTAATCTCAGAGAATATCAAAGTTTTTTTCTCATAAATCTACGATTTAAATCTCAAAAAGGTATTTCTTGGAATATTACCCCCTCCCCCGGCACCGTCATTTTTATTTTATTTTTCCTAAAATGGCTCAAATCGTACATATTAGATACTATGACTAATTTATAACTTTTTTATGACTTGACTTACTTACTTTTTTAATAACTTTTTTATGACTTATGGCTTCTATGACTTTTTAATAATTGCTTATGACACTATACTGTGACTATTTTCATGACTTTTTTTATGACATATTGTACTTTCTAAATATTTTATAAGATATTATACTATGATTTTTATGATTTTTATGACAATTGCAATGCAATGCAATTACTTTTTTACTATGACTGACTCCTTATGACTATTTTATGACATACTATACTATGCCTTTTTTATTTTTACGACCTACTATGTCGTACCGTCCACAGTATGTGAGGACACGGGACCCCGCAGGGAACAGTCCTAGCTCCGTTCCACTTCACCCTCTACACTGCAGACTTCTCCCACAACTGGGTCTCTAAACTATGGTGTACGGTCATAGACTTGCTCTATATATAAAGTGTCTCGAGATAACTTCTGTTATGATTTGACGCTATATAAAAATAAATTGAATTGAATAGTATGTATAAAAAAAGCCATACTATAGTATGTAGAAAAAAATTAAAAAACTCTAGCAAAAATGTCAAAGAAAAGTCATAATATAGTATGCCGAAAAAAAAGTCATAGTATAGTATGTCGAAAAAATAAAAAAAATTTCATAGTGTTATAGCATGTCGACAAAATAAAAAAGAGTCTTAGTAAATCTGTCGAAAAAAAGCCATTTTATAGTATGTTGAAAAAAGAAAAAAAGTCATAGTATAATATGTCGACAAAAAGTCATAGTATATATTGAAAAAATAAAAAGTCATAGTATAGTATGTAAAAAAACGTCATAGTATAGCATAACAAGAAACAAAAAAGCATGTCGAAAAAAATAAAAAAAGCCATAGAATAGTACGTCATAAAATAAAAAAATGTAATAGTATAGTGCGTCATAAAAATAAACAAATTCATAGTATAGCATGTCAAAAAATAAATAATATAGAGTATAGTATGACGTAAAAATAAAAAAAAATGGCATAGTATAATATGTCCTTAAAATAAAAAAGTCATAGTCATATGTCAAAGAAAAGTCATAATATAGTATGCCGAAAAAAAAAATAATGTCAAAAAAATAAATAATTAATGGTATATGTCGAAAAAGGTCAGATTATAGTATGTTCTAAAAATTTAAAAGCCATGATGTAGTATGTTGACAAAATAAAAAAAGGTCATAGGTCATATATCAAAAAAAATAAAAAAGGCATTATATAGTATGTAGAGAAAAAGCTATATTACAGTATGACAAAAAAAATAAAAAGTAACATAGCATAGTAGCATATCGAAAAATAAAAAAAGTCATTTCGAAAAAATTTAAAAAAGTAATAATAATATGTTGAAAAAATAAAAAAGTCAAAGTATAGCATGTCAAAAAATAACAAAATGTCAACAATGTCAAAGAAAAGTCATATTATAGTATGTCAAAAAAATAAAAAGAAGTCATAGTATAGTATGTCAAAGAAAATGTCATAATATAAAATAAGATAAGATACTCCTTTAATAGTCCCACAGTGGGGACATTTGCAGTGTACAGCAGCACAGGGAATAGTGCAAAAAACAAGAAGCATCGGTAAAAAACAAAAAGCAAGACACAACAGAGTAAAAAAAATAAGCAAAACAAAAGTATAAAAGTAGGAACAATATAAACAAGGGGAAATATTAAAAATAGGAACAATATATTCAGTATTGACTATTACTGTATTAACACAATTATACAAGTGGAAAAATGATATTGCACAGTGATTGGAATGAAATTCCACCTGAACGTATTGCACAGTATGAATTGAAGTTACACTGGAGTAGTACTGATAGACAGTCGGTGTACTGTCCACTGTACAGTGGTGCAGTTATTCAGTTATATCAGTTTTTGGTGTGTAAGTGAAGTGCTGCTTGTGGAATCTGACAGCTGCGATAGCGCTCCTTCACACTCTTCGTGTGGAGCAGCCTGTTGCTGAAGGAGCTCTCTAGTGCTGAGATAGTGTCCTGCATGGGATGGGAGTCATTCTCCATCATGGATGACAGCTTAGCCATCATCCTCCTCCTTTTTTATGACTATTTTATGACATACCATACTATCACTATTTCTTTATGACTTTTTTAAGACTTACTATAGTAAGTTTATGATATAAAAAGGTCATATGATATTATGACCGTTTAACATATTATACCATGACTATTTTATGACTTTTTATGACTCAAGACCACTTAAACTGAGACTCAAGTAAGACTTTGAGGGGTTGAGACCAAGTCAAGACTAAGACCAGAACAGTGCATGACACATTTACGATACAATGTGGAACATGCAAACCATAGGCACTCCTCAAACTGATCTGAAAGATCCACAATCCCATAAAAACATCAAATAATCAAAAGAGGTGAATTTTACATGGGGCGATTTTCCTGTTTTTTATGAACAATCAATGTAATGTTGTTAACAAATAAATAAGACACTCAGCGTCATTGGTCTTTAAATTAAATCCTGAGACAAGACAAGACTGAGTTAAAATGCTGTTGATTCCAAGACCACCTTGAAAAAGTGGTGTTGAGACCGTTCTTGGGACCTAGACCGATCACTGCTCTCAGCTGACTCCGTGGATAGAGAGTTCAGACTCACATTGGACATTATCGTTAATGCGGACTAATGAATAAAGACAAAGGTCACAGTTTGGGTCACAGTTTGGAACTGACCATTTATTTAAACTGAATAGCATATGCGTACAAAGTCTCTACAAAGCTAGAAAATATCTAACATACTTTTAGCCATGAGGGGAAAAAAGTTACAAAGCAAAGATCAGACCCTGTGCAGTACCAGTAGACAACAACCACTAGCTTTTAGATTTTCCTAAATGTACTCTCTTCTTCGCAAAATAGGATAAACATTAGAATATCAAAGATATACACAACATCTGTAATAAACGTTATTGTCACCTTTATATAAAGCACCTTATCAAAAACCCTCAGTGCACATACAGACGTGCTGCACATGCACCGGAGCGAAAAGATTCAAGGCCATTTTGGAATTGATTACAGACAGGATTTCTGTGCCACACTTGGTTCGGAAAAGAAGATAAATATCCAACTTGCACATACGAGACAACATTTACACAGACGATGATGACTCGGAAACCTTGTGAATAACCTTTAGGCAACACGTATACACTGCTCTGTGTGACTTTATAAGTGTGAGCACATTCTCTTGTTGATTATAATGAGTGCACATTTAACAGTTAATCCCTAAAGTTGAGTCCTGGTAAGGTTTAACAGATATCTGGGGTTTCCTGTGGCCTTCTCATATGGCTTCTTCACTCTGCCAACCAAGATGATAAGAGGTGTCCAATAAAAGGTAAAATAAAAAAATGTCTTTAAAGACAAAAACATGTTAATGCACACTTTTCTAAACACAAGGTTTTTTAACCCTACTTACGTTTCTTTTTGTTTATTTCATTGTACGTTACATGTATATAGTTTTACAGTGTAGCCCATGAGCTACAGATGTTTCGAGGTTCATAGTCCTTTTTCTTGAAACTATTTTTTGGCAGAAGCTTGTACTCTAGCTTGTAATAAATCCCTTCTCCTTTTGTGTCACATGATGACCGTCTTTGGTAAGCAGGTGGTAGATAATGTCCAGACAGAGGGTCATTATGGCAAACTCAGCCTCTTTGAGGCTGTATGCTGGGTTCTCATGTACATGTTACATTAGTACTGTGCTGTGAAGGTCTGGTAGTCCGCCTGCAAACAACAAGCCACTGTAGTGTGAGACAAAATGTTGGGAAAGTTGAAGGCAGGGGAATTTTCCCAACAGAATGATTCACCAGTGTGTTGAAAGGATTGTTGCACAGGTGTCTGTAACCCTGAGAGACACCCACAGGAGTCTTAAGACAACTAGAGTCAGAATATAGTGCTTTTGGACAATGGCAAATCGTTACATTCTTTAACACCAATGTAGAAGACTGATGGTCGTTCCACACCAGTCAGATCCCAGTCAGATATGAGTCATCGTTAAAGGGGAACATGGCCTAGTAAAGTTCAATCAATCCTTGTGACCATGAGCTCTTTTCTCTCAAAGCCAGAAGCCAGAGAAGTAAGTCTCAAACTGGAGATGTCATCAGGTATAAAGTGTGGAGCTGCTCCATAGACAATGAATTGGAGACTGATTTCATGAACCTTTTTTAAACCCAAATTAGCTTTATTCTATTGTAGTGCTCGCTCAGTTGTGAAGCAGAAAATGTTATCATATACTCAGAATTAGGGCTGTCAAAGTTAACGCCATAATAACGCAAATTAGTTTTAACGCCACTAATTTCTTTAACGCTAACGTAATCGATCTTTTGAAGGTTGTAGCGGCTCTCAGTTTTAAAGCTAGAGTAAAGATACTAGTATCATATGAAACTAAAAAACCTGATGAATCTAATGTCGTACTAGCTGAAGGAGGTTAAATAACGCTCCAAACTTGTACTTAATGTTGTCGAGGAAAAACTGTAATGGCCATCAAAGGGGTCCCCTGACCTCTGACCTGTGAATGTAATGTTGTGGTGGCTCAGTGTTAAAGCTAGAGTGAAGATACTGGTATCATCTGAAACTATAAAACCTGATGAATCCATCGGTACCGACCATGTCATACTATCTCATGAAGGAGGTTAAATAACGCTCTAAACTTAAGCTAAATTTTGGCGAGGAAAAACTGTCATGTCCATTTTCAAAGGGGTCCCTTGACCTCTGACCTCCAGATCAGTGAATGTAAATGGGTTCTATGGGTACTCACGAGTCTCCCCTTTACAGACATGCCCACTTTATGATCATCACATGCAGTTTGGGGCAAGTCATAGTCAAGTCAGCACACTGACACACTGACAGCTGTTGTTGCCTGTTGGGCTGCAGTTTGCCATGTTCTGATTGGAGCATATTGTTTTATGCTAAATGCAGTACCTGTGAGGGTTTCTGGATCAATATCTGTCATTGTTTTGTGTTGTTCCTTGATTTCCAATAATACATATATACATACATTTGCATAAAGCAGCATTTTTGTCCACTGTTGATAAGAGGATTAAATACTTGACAAATCTCCCTTTAAGGTTCATTTAGAACAGATACAAAATGTGAATAATTTGCGATTAATCATGATTAATCACAGTTAATCATGATTAATCACAGTTAATCATGGACAATCATGTGATTAATCGCGGTTGAATATTTTAATCGATTGACAGCCCTACCCAGAAACATTCCCCTGAGTACGCTCAGTGTCATCTAGAACATCTCTCCCAATTCATTGTCTAAGGAGCACTTCCACACTTTATACCCTATAACATCACAATCACAAGTTTGAGTTTTAGCTCTCTAGTTTTTGGGTTTGGGAGAGAGTTGTTCATGTTACCTTTTGGTAACATGAACTTAGACCATAAGAATAAAATTTATGGATTTTTGAATATGGGCGTAGTTCCCCTTTAACACCAAATATTTAACAGCTGGCCAGTTTCATTTCAGTTGGTTAAATGCTAACACATGCCCTAAACACAAACTGAATTTGCAATGTCTTCTCTGCAAATAACTGGGTATTCTGGACACCACGTAGCATCCCAGCCGGTCACGCAGGAAACATGTGATAATCAGCATAACGTATTCTTCATGCTGGTTCATTGTTCTTCAATATGTTCTCCAGATCTTTTCAATTATCTGACAGCAGCGATATGAAGATACGCATATTAGAATTGGTCTTCTCTAGTAGTAACAAGTCCAAGTTGTGTTTCATAAATGAGGCACCAGACAATACCTAGTGAGCAAGCAGTTTCAACATCAATCTGTCACACATACATGTAATACACAAATGCAAACACATGTTAATGCTGCTTTAAAAATGAAGTGAACAAGAATGTGTCTCATTAACATCCTGTGGGAGATAAGAACAGCTGACTGTCTACAAAGTACAACAAGAAACAGCCATTAAATATGGAATTTGGATAATTAGCTCTCAGACACTGGAGCATGTCATACCTAATTATGCATTTCTATTCACTAAAATGCCTTTCTGTACACCATTTACAACACCAAATTATCAGGACTTTCATGAAACCGATTAGAAATGTCCACTGCTGTTCCCAACCAAAGGCACTTCATGCTGCTGAGCATGACACAGACGAACCACCGATCATCACCTGCTACAGTACACTTCATCAACAGTTTTTGGTTTTGGATTCATCAATGACTTTAATTCTGACATTAATATCATCTAACTGGAAGAAACAAGTCCTGGACTGATTAAAGGGAACTGTGTCTTAAACCACTTTTCTCCAAATGAAAACGTGTCACGGCTTCTGGTCAGCACAATCTTTTGCAATATGGGTGTAATAACGTTTCAGGCTTGAACACGTTTGCCAATATGGACATGTTAAAGCTCATGTTAGCTGGTGCAAGAATATTGAACTACGCTAAATTTAATTTGCAAAGTGAAACCTGATCAGAAAATTTAAAGGTTTGTTTAATACATTTCCTTCCTGTTGTTGTATAGTTTAAAGATTCACAGTGCTTCCCAATGGACTGACCACAATATATTCGATATTTAAAAGTTATAATCCTTAAAAACAAACAAAAAAAACAACATTTTATGGTATATTTTTCCAGCAATAGCCATTAAATGTAAATTCTGTAATTACTAGGGCTGTCAAAGTTAACTTGATAATAACACGTTAACACAAATTAATTTTAACACCACTGATTTCTTTAAGGCATTAACACAATCGATCGAATCACAATCAATCTGAAGTTTCAGAGGTTGTAACGGCAAGTTTCAAAACTAGAGAGAAGATCCTGGTATCATCTGAAACTAGTAAACCTGATGAATCCATCGATACCAACCATGTCAGACTAGCTGGTCATGAAGGAGGTTAAATAACGCTCCAAACTTACACTAAATGTTGGAGAGGAAAAACTGGCATGGTCATTTTCAAAGACGTCTTGACCTCTGACCTCCAGATCAGTGAATGTAAATGGGTTCTATGGGTACCCACGAGTACCGATGATAATGAATGATAATCACATGCAGTTTGGGGCAAGTCATAGTCAAGTCAGCACACTGACACACTAACAGCTGTTGTTGCCTGTTGGGCTGCAGTTTGCCATGTTATGATTGGAGCACATGTTTTATGCTAAATGCAGTACCTGTGAGGGTTTCTGGACAATATCTGTCATTGATTTGTGTTGTTAATTGATTTACAATAATAAATAAATACATACATTTGCATGTTTCCGAGAACCATCACCTTTCCGAGAACCATCACCTTAACGTGGTGGAGAGGTTTGTGTGTCCCCATGACCCTGAGTGCTGTGTTGTCTGGAGCCTCGTGCTCCTGGTAGGGTCTCCCATGGCAAATTGGTCTCAGGTGAGGGGCCAGACTAAGAATGGTTCACAAAACCCCGATGGAAAACCAAGAAAGAGGAAGAGGTACCCGGCCCAGAGGAAGCCCGGGGCCCCCATCTGGAGCCAGGCCCAGACGGAGGGCCCGTCAGCGAGCGTCTGGTGGCCGGGCTTGCCACGGAGCCCGGTCGGGGACACCCCGAATAAGTGACGTGGCACCCCCCTCCTCTCCATCCTGTGGGCTCACCACCTGCGGGAAGAACCGCTGGGGTAGGGTGCGCTGCCACACGGGTGGCAGTGAAGGCCAGGGACCTCGACGGACCAGACCCGGGCGGCAGAGGCTGGCTCTGGGGACGTGGAACGTCACCTCTCTGTGGGGAAAAGAGCCGGAGCTTGTGCGGGAGGTGGAGCGCTATCAGTTGGATCTGGTAGGGCTTACCTCCACGCACAGCCTCGGTTCTGGAACCGTACTCCTGGATAGGGGTTGGACTCTATTCTTCTCTGGAGTTGCCCATGGTGTGAGGCGCCGGGCGGGTGTGGG